>JANVCC010009740.1:12506-23974 GCA_025345505.1 Todiramphus chloris collaris
GATGGGTGATCACTGACCAATCGCCCTATGGGGCTAGGGTATATAAAGTCGGGTATATATAGTCGGGTTCCGACTCCCACTCCCACATTCCGCAATCTAACAAACAGCGCACCTAACTGAGGGTTAGAAATGTCTCTAATAAGGGCTTCATCCAACTGTGGTACCAACCCAACTACATAAATTGAATCAGTAACAACATTGAGTGGCGTGTTCAGCCAATTTGTTAATGCCCATACCACCGCAGCTAGTTCCAGGGTTTGAAGAGAATCTTGAGATGACCCTTGGGTGGAAGTTTTATTACACATGCTCAGACTATGTAAATGAATTCCAGGAATCCCCACCAGCGGGCCTTGTAGGCTACCCGATGGGTATTGGTTGTTGTGCGGACGCGGCATTAGTAGGAAGGAACTCCCTGCGGGATGGAAGGGAATGTATATAATCAGGCACTTAATCCCCTTGGATAAGATCTAAATGGGAGGAGAATACTTTAGCAAAAAGGGGAATGGGATTCCATAGTTTTGTGAGGGAGTTTTTCTGTTGGTTAAGGGTCAGTGAACTTGAGAAAGCTATAATGAATATTTCAGCCACTCTGGATGGCGTATTTAACATTACTACGGATGCCATCCGTGGCCTTCAGGCAGAAGTAAATTCACTCTCAAAAGTAGTTTTACAGAATAGAATGGCACTGGACTTAATAACCATGAAGGAAGGAGGGGTTTGCTGTTGTGTATATGTAACCAGGAGAGCAGAATTGAGGAAGATCTGGGTGAATTGTGGAAGAAAACTTGAGTTTTTCATGAAGTCAGTAAATATGATACTAGCTGGGGATTCAGGGAACTTTGGGAAAAATTGACCTTGTGGCTTCCAAACTTAGCATGGTTGAGACAACTCTTTGCATTCATAGTAGGACTTGCTATTTTGATTGCTTTAACTTGTATAATTATTCAATGTACCTTTTGGTGTTGCAAAAAAAAAAGCAGATAATTATGAAGACTGTAAAATATTTTAAAAAGACGTTAATCAATAATGGAGTTTTATAAGCATGGAGAAAGAATTAGCGCTGTACATAGAAAAGGAGGGAATTGAAGGCAGGAGATGGGATGTCTGGTGGAGTTTTACTAATCTTTAAACAACCAACAACAATGAATGGGTAGTTGTATAGTATTGTCATACTGTGAAATTTATAACCTTGTAGATAGAGGTTATCTCTGGGAACAGGAAAACAGAACATCTCGAGGCACCCGAGCATGCTGAGCAGACAAGAACTGGTTTTGTGGCAAGAATAAGGATTTTAGGCTTCATGTCACCAAAAGAACATGGTGATGAAGAAGAGAAGATGAAGTAAATGAGCACCAGAGGTCACAGAAGACCACTGAGGGGAGTAAAGACCCTAACCCTAATTTTATTACGCATGCTCAGACTATGTAAATGAATTCCAGGAAGCCATTAGCATAAGACTGCCCTTTCTAAGAAATATAATGAACATGTATGTTTAGTCTGCATATAATCTATGTACCTAGCTCGCATTGGTACGCACATTTGGAGGAGTGATGCCCTGTACATCCGGCACCGCAAAATAAAGAATGCCTGCTTAATAACCTTGGTTATTGAGTTTTTCACTGCATCAATGGTGTGTTCTGCACTTCCCCAGGAGGACACATTGGAGTTTGAAAAGATATAGAGAAGGGAAACTTAAATGATGGAGCCTTGGTACAAGTGACTAAAGGAGCTGGGACTCCTCCATTTGGGGAGGAGGATGGAGGAGGATGGGATCAAAGCTTACAAGGTCTCAGAGATGGTGAGAAAGTATCTAAGTGCTGTTCACCAAATCCTGCTCCCTTGAGGCTGAGGTACCCAGTGAGAACAATGCTGCTGGTGTCCAGTCAGTGGCACCCCAGCTTGGACCCACTGGGATTGACCCATCTTGCTGCAAGAGGCGAGGACCACACCTGGCTTTGCCCTGGGAAAGGTCTCTCTCCAACAACCCCACTACCAAAGTAGTCTTGGCTGACTGCTAAGTTTATAATGAGTCATCTCGTTGGAAGTCCTCTGTGGGGGTGGGACAAATTCCTGAGGCACCCTGCTCCTGCCTGGCTAACACTGCTGCTAGGATCGTACTAAACAGGGAGCAGAAAAATCACCAAGGCTTGTCTGGTTTTTTAAAGCTATTTTCAAAGCAAATTATAAAAGGATAATTCTAAGGCACTAAAAACTGAACAGCTTGGCCAAGATCCATAGCTTGGGCAGGGAGAGGTGCTTCCTGGGACAGGGCAAGAGCAGGGCTGGAAAACAACACTGAAGCTCTCCAAGTGAAAAGGTCACAAAAAAACCAGGGCAGCTCAAAAAGGGAGCCCGGAGTGCCATCAGGTATGGAGAGCAAAGAGAAACAAAAGCTGTAAGGAACCAATAGGAAAAGAAAAGCTGTGGGCAACTGAAAAGAAAAATGGGAATAAGCAGTTCCTTTTAAGGCTTTCCCCTTGCTTTTTTTTTTTTTTTTTTTTTTGTAAGCAGGGTGACTCACACCCAGAAGCAGGAAATGCAGTGCTCCTTCCAAGGCCCTTACATCCAGTCCCTCTGCAAAGCCAAAAGCTGTGATCCACTAGATTATGCCCCACGAGACAGCTGGGAACCACAAGAAGGCATTTCCTTTCATCCATGAGGAATTTGCATCTCCCATATATTGCCACACTCCCCCTCTTCTTCCCACAACTCCTGATCTCCTGTTTGCTGCCTGCCCAATGCATGGCTCTTCTCCGTGGCAGAGCCACTTTCGAGGTGGCAGGGACCCAGGAAGCCCCAAAGATGATGTCCCAGTGCTCCAGTGTCCATCCATCCCCCATCCCCCATCTCCCACCCCCCCTTCCCTGTCCATGCCAGGGACAGGCCACATTTGTGTGGGCGTGAGTCCCATCATGAGCTCATGTGCCACAAGCTTACTTTTGAACCTTGTGGCAGCAGGGACTTATTAGAGCTAAGAAAGCTTAGCAAGGTAACAGAGAACCAGCACAGAGTCTGGCAGAGAGCTGCTGGGGGGGGACAGACCTGACAGAGGACTATATATTCCTCAAGAAAGGAAAAATTAACTTATATGATTTATTAATGCTTGCTACAACCCCTGGAGCTGTTTAAACCCACCTAGTCCTGGTTAGTGGTGATGAATGCAAGTAGGAGAGAGCAGCAGAGACAGAAAGGGAAGCAGGCTCAAAGAACTTGATGAATATTTCACTTCCAAATGTGTTTTCCTACTTCACAAGCCCTCAAATTTTTCCTAGGGTGTCAAGGAAGGATCCTGAGGAGCTCAGCCCCTCACCTCAACTGGGCAGGAGGACTTGAACCTTGCTCCCCCCAGCCCCTCATTGCTCTGTGCCAGCTGGGAAAACCCAGACTGCCACGGGGACAAGAAAGGAAAGAGAAGCCAATGAAATGCCAGGAGACAAGCTGGTGTGGCCCTGGCACAATAGACAGCCCCACTGCAGATTTATTCTGTCCCATCTGGGCCTCAGGCACCCAACTCACAGATAATCCAATATGCATCATACATCATGGGGGAGGGCTTGAACTGCATTGTTTTCACCATGTTACCAATGCTGATCTTCAGCGAGAGGGCAGCCATGGTGGTGGCTTGGCTGTCCCCACTCCTGCGTCACCTGCTGGAGGAGACAGGTGGAGACAGACAGGTTAGCTCTAGTTCTGACTGCAATCTCACATGGTCCCCTCCAATGTGCATGGTCCTTCCTCTTCCTCTGGCAGTACCTCTGCTTCCCAAAAGCTGAGACCTGGCTTCTAGCAGCAAGCAAGGGCTGCACCCCGCATTGGTGAGCCCACAAAGGGGTTCTGCTGTCTAGCCCCATGCTGATCCTGGGATCTCTGACCAGCACTGGGACCCTCATCTCCCTATTACAAGGTCCCAAAGTTGAATTTTCTCGCCTGCAAGAGTGACAGTGGCTGGTACTTGGTAGACATGTTGCTAGCAAGGAGTGAGCAAGAACACGGGAGCATGTGAGATAATCCAGGAGAGTGTGATGGGTTATAATTAAACTTGCTGTGACACAGAAGTCACAAGAGGAAAACCAAACTTTGACCCAGAGCTGGTGGGACCCTGTCCTGGATATCAGGGCCTCCCATGTTGCCAGCAGATGGTGCTAAGCCAGCAGTCTGAGCACAGGGACACAGAGGGACCGAAAACTCTGGAGTCACTCAGGAGTCACTCAGGGAGTCGAGATAAGGGTATCAGGCACTGAAAACACCCATTAAAAATAATTACTTAGGGAAAGCACCACTCACATTGAGTACCGCATTGGTGCTTGGAGACTGGAGTCTATAGCAGCAGCTGTGGCACAAAACCAGGACAGGGGAGCCTGTGCACAGGGCAATATTCAAAAGGCCAAGGGACCCAGCTGCTGCAGCTCTTGATGCAAGGGCACATGAGAGCTGCACCAGGACATCTAAAATGAGCCCCAAGCTGGGTCCAACTTGAAGAATCAGCTTCAAGCTTGGAGGATTGTGTAGATCAGCTTCAGAGCAAGCACCCCTCAACAGGACTCCAAAACACTAGGTTTAATAACACCTAATTAGAACAACTATATTCTTACAGCAGAGAAAAAGCAGAAAGGAATAACAAAAGGAGGTTGCAGATAAGCCTCTCCCCACTTGCCTGCTGTGGCTTGTAGGGTAAGCCCTTTCCTTTGGGTTTACCCACCATGCAGAAGCTTTCAGTGCTTCCCAGGTTGCTGCATGCCTTGAGGTCCCCATACTGGGTCCTTCTCCTTGCCCTTCTCAGCATCTTCAATCCCCAGCCGACCCCAACCCAAGTAGTGACACCCCTTTTCCTCCCCCTGAGAGCCTGCTCATGGAGAAGGAGTCCCCTGCTCTGCCTTGACTCAGGCTGCCTTGTCCTTAAACCTCAGCTGGTAGGAAGACACAAGAGCACCAGAAGGATGCACTGTATCTGCTTGTCCTCTTTCAGATTGATTTTCTCCTGCCAGGCCTCCTATTATGGCTGTCAGGGAAAGGTTACTGGCCACATGCATCCTCAGCCTGGCCCGGGAAGGTTCTTGAGCAAGGCTTGCTAGCAGCCTCCCTCAGTCTGCCTTGCACCACAGCAGCAGATAGAAAGCCTGTGCATTCCCGCCTGGCACTGCCAGTTTCATTCCCCGTGGAAGGGGCTACACTGGTGCAGGCTGCTTCCAACTGCAAACTCAAGCAGGCTAGGGGCAGGATCTGTGATGGATAAAAAGTTCCTGCATCTGATTTTGGTCAGCAGTCAATCAGAGCAAGGAGAGGTGGAAGGCAAGGGTCCTGCTCCTGCAGAGCCACAAAGCCAGGTGGAAGGCAGAGACAGATGATTCTGATGGAGCTTGATGCCTCCATCAGCACATGGAGCTGCTTCAGCTCCACATTCCTGAGCCATTTGCCAAAGTTTCTTCAGAGGCCTGTGGCCCCCACTGGCTCCACTAATGAGGAATGAAATGCATTTTGTGATTTTGTGTCTGAAGAGAAGGAGCCCATTGGCAGTGGGAAGGAGGTAGCAGAGGTGTGTGCCATTGCTGTCCACCCAAAAGCACCAACAAAGCTGCAGAACTGAAGAGATGAGGAACACCTTGCCATAGAAAGGGCTTTTTGAATATTTCACAGAGTGGGCTGCTGCAGTCACCAGGCCAGTACTCAACATCTCTATACCTAAAAACATTCTCAAGTTGAGCTCTTTGAGAGCAAAGTTGCTCTCTGTCCCTCTGCAGGAAAAGAGCATGCCACCACCAGGACAAGGTCAGAGACCACAAAGGATGAGGAGGGAAGGATGTTGGATGGCAGAGAGGAACTGAGAGGAGCCAGGTCATGCTGGCCTCGGCCATTTCTGCAGCCTCTTGCCCTCCCAGAGCCACCCAAAATCAGGTGTTGCACTGAAGGCATCCCTTAGCATGCCCTTCATGGGGACCACCACACTTTCCAAGACCTTGTGCTGCGCTGGCTCATCTCCAGAGCAAGCAAACCCGTTTGCAATCAGTTGTCAGTATGCAAAGGCAGATAAATCACCAGAGCAGCAAGCTGGTCAGCTGGCAGCCAGATTAACACACTTCTGCATTTTATGTCAAGCTGCATGCAACCCTTTGAACCACAATCATGCTCCTGAGTAGATCCCAAAATGGGGAGGGAGAAGAGTTCTTGATGGGGTCCAACCCCCTCAGGAGCTGTCCCAGCTGCCCTTATTTCACCATGCACTAGAGGAGCAAAACCATCACAGTGGTGGAGGTCTCCTGGCTTGAGGCAATGCTTAAAGGCAGGGCCAGCACAAGCAGTGACAGCTGCAGGGAGCCAGTGCTGTGCCAGCCCGAGCAATCACTGCGTCATTGCCGGGACCACTGAGAGCAAGTTTTCCATCACATGACGTAACTGCTATATTTGTATCAGCTGAGTTTAGCACTGTGAGAATGGTTACAGAAGTTTTATATCTTAAAAAATAAAGAAAAAAGCCACAAGAAAACAAACAAAATTCAATAGCATCAAAGCAGATTCTGTTTAGTGCCTTTACTTTTCAGCTCAGTCTCTTCTAACTAACTGCACTTTCTGAAGTTAGAAACATGTTTTTGCATCTGCTTCTAGCAGTGATAACACTCTATGTTTAGAGTTGCTACCAAGGATTGGTATGCAGACCAAAGCCACTGCTGGATCTCATGTACCATGTTGGGGGGTGCAGAAAGTGAAAGGTCGCACCATCAGGGAGGAGCGGACAGGACAGGTGACCCTAAACTGACCAATGAGGGATTCCAGCCCATATACATCATATTCATTATAAAGCTGAGGGAGGACTCTGTTCTGCTTTCGATCCCGATCTGTGTGTTCCTGAATCCAGTTGCAGAGTCCAGCTCCTGAATCCGGTTCCCATCTGCCACTGAGTTCAGTCTGGGACTTCCCCAGTGCCTGCCCCGCAGTGTCAGTGGTGATGGTGAGATAATTGCTATGGGGGGTGTGTGTGTTGGGTTCGATATTGGTTTTGTATATGATTGTATATATTTAATTTTCTTATTATTTCCATTAAAGCTGTTCTAGTTTCCTTTTCTAATTTCTAAGTCGCTCTCCATTATTCCCTTCCTCTTCCCCTTTGGGGAGGAAGGGGGGTTAACAGTGTAAGGAATGAAGATTTGTCTTTACAAAACAAGCTGTGGGCCTGCTGTAGATAAGACTAGGACCAAGAGATAAGAAGAACAATAGGAAGGATTCCACTGATTGAAGAATGGAATGAAAGAGGTTTGTCTTTACAAATAAGCTGTAGGTCTGCTGGTAAATGAAAATTAGATACAATGGGACAAGCCATAAATTCTCTAAGGGATTAAAGGGGGGGGGGTTATACATTAGAAGGGAATCTTAGATATTAAGCGTTTTGGGAAGTCTGTACCTCTCAAGTACCTCAGCCAATGGGGAAAGAGAGAAGGAAAAGTGTCCAGGAAATTAGGATAAAAAGGAGGCTGCGTCCTCCAAAAATTTGAGAGATGCCAGGGGAATGCCCCATGGCATCTCCCTTTATTCAAATAAAGTAAAAGGACTCCTCTGTCTCCTTTTTGGACATAAACCTCTGGTGTTTGTGGATTAATTTTCCTAACAACTTGAGGACTCATCCGGGATCCTTCCACCGTCCGGGGCTGGTGAGCAGCGAGCAGAGCTGAAGGCATGCCTCACCCACTTTCAGTGGTCAGCTCCCCTTCGTGGCGGCCGGCACCAAGCGATCGATTGGGGTCCCGAGACTGTCCAGGACACAGATGACAGGTGGACCAGGGGGTCTGCGAAGAGTCCGGAGGGAAGGTCCACTGAAAACCTCACCGGTGAGTAAAATGGGATCTTAGGGGAGAAACCCTGGGAGGGCACCCATGGAGGGTAGCACAGGTAAAAGAGAGCACCCATGGAGGGTTTGACGTGCGGAAAACAAACTCTACAACCCGTAAAAGGTTATAAAGCAGGTATGTTTATTACGGCGCCGGGTGCAAGGGGGATCGTTCCTCCTAACTTGCACACCAAAGTGTCCATCGAGCAGGTATTTATTACACCAAAAGCATGCATATTTAACAGAGTTAGCTACATATCCATTATATGGGGTTGGATTATTATAATAAGTTCCAGGAACTCATTATCATAGGACTCCTCCCCTTGGTGCTTGTGCAATGCCGTCTGGTGGTCGTGGGCCGGGGTCTTCGGGGGTCTTTGGAAGGAAGGCTCTCAGTCTTCCTCACAGTGTACTTTTCACCTTTTGTCTCAAAATTCAGAGTTGCGATGAGTCAGAGATCACAAGACTGGGGGGAGACTCTTCTTTATTCCTCTCTGTCTTGGAGTTAGTTTCCCTAATCTACAAGCCTTGCAAGATGAGCTAAGGCCTATAAAGCTTGTCAAGCCTCAAGGCCTCAACATCCTGTCTCCTGTTTATCTCAGGAGGCCCCAGGATAACAATGGCTGCTCAACTTGCTTCCTTATCTTTCAAGCAGAATACTGTCCCCCTCACTTCAATTCCCCCCTTTTCTTCTAACTTATTAAATACTTAGTAAATACTCCAGGTGAGGAGAGATCCTTCTGAAAATATTTACCAGATTCTATTGTCTGTCTTAACTGCTGTTTCTTCCACCCACTATAATCGTCCAATAAATTTGTAGCCAAACACATAAAGCATCTAAAAGACACACACGTTAATATTCCCAACACTATCAACCCCACTATCATCATAAACAATTGTTTTAACCATGCCAAGTTTGGTAACCACAAAGTCAATTTCCCCCACAACTCCTGAAATCCCCATGAGGTATCATCTTATGTTAGCAGGCGTAAGATCTTTGTTTGATCCCAGCTTTTATGCAAGTCCATATCCATATCAATCCGACGTTCTTGATTCACATAGGAACAACAGAACCTATTAACAACTGTACAGACTCCTCCTTCTTTGGCTAATATCGAATCCAGGGCCATACGGTTTAAACTAATAAATACCGGAACCCCCCTTTTCTTGGGAGTTCCTAAAAGTCAATTTACTATTATTGTCCTGGGTAATTTCCCTATCTGTCCTGATGGAGCTTTTGAGCCTGTGCGAGGACTATTTTGTAAACAGACTTCACACTTTTGTGTTACTTGCGTCAATAGTAGTATATAAATTTTGAGCAACTATATGTTGGTTCAGATACTTATGTAATGCCTCTGCCCCACCATGTGTTTTCTTATGCTCTGCCATCACCACAGCTCGTAACAGCATCAGTGGTACTATTATTTTATATTGTGAAGTCTCTACCCATTTCCGTGTTCCCACCTAGATCTGCAATTAACTTCTGATCTTCCTTTGAATACCGTGGCTTACAAACAATTTGTATTTTACTGTCTGGGATCAAGGATTGCACCGCCGCCTCACCAGCCCTGGCCACTCTTTTTGCCTTACAGTCTGCCATTGAGTTGCCCAGATCTTGTGCAGTTGTTCCTTTCTGGTGAGCTTTACAGTGCATAATGGCCACCTTCTCTGGTAACTGAACTGCTTCCAGGAGTTTAAGAATTTCTTTAACATGCTTTATATGCTTTCCCCTGGGTAGACAAAAGTCTCCTTTCCTTTCAGATCGCTACATGGGCATGTACTACCCCAAATGCAGATTTAGAGTCCTTCCAAATATTAATCCTTTTTCCTTCTGCCAGTCCCAGCGCACGAGTTATTGTTTCTGCCTTTTGTGCTGAGGTGTCTGGAGTGAGAACTCTGGACTCTTGTCGTGGGTTAGGGTCAGGGCAGCCCCTTAAACCTATAACAGACGCTCTCTGTTAACCCCCCTCCCTCCCCAGAGGGGAAGAGAAAGGGAATAAGGGAGAGAGACTTAGTGATTAGAAAAGGAAAATGGAACAGCTGTAATGAAAATGAAATTAATAATTATAAAAATGGAATATATACAAATATATACAAAACCAGTATTGAACCCAACCCCCCTGATGGTAATTACATCACCGTCACCACTGATGTTGTGCAGGCTTCAGGAGAGTCCCAGACTGGGCCCCGCAGCAGACGGGAGCTGTGTTCGGGAGCTGGATTCTGGTACCGGGTTCAGGAAAACACAGATCGCGATCAAAGGCAGGACGGACAGAGTCCTCCTTGGGTGCTCCGAGGAAGGAACCGAAAGAGGACCCGAGCCAAGCCAAGCAAAAGCTGGCAAAGCAGTCCAAGAGGGGAGAGAAGAGCCCAGAGACCCTTCGGGTCCCTCAGCTCTAGACCAAATATGGCGTATATGGGATGGAATACCTCCCTGGTCAGTTTAGAGTCACCCGTCCTGTCCACTCCTCCCTGAAGGTGCAGCCTTCCACCCTCTGCACCCCCCAGTGTGGTACACAGGACCCAGCAGTGGCCTTGGTCTGCATACCAATCCTTGGTAGTAACTCTAAACATAAGGTGTTATCACTGCTAGAAGCAGGCACTGTCTGTGAGAACAGGCTGCCAACTTCAGAAAGTGCAGTTAATTAAAAGAACCAAGCTGAAAAGTAAAATTACTGAACACAATTAGTTCTGTTTTCACTCAAACCAGGACAACTCTATTACCTGATCTGAAGTGGTTACCGCATATCCTGCTTTGCAGGTGCCTTGCCGAAGAAAGCTGGTTCCGTCTGTGTACCAGGAGTCTTCATCATCTTCTAGCGGCTCCTCTTTCAAGTCCGGTCGGCTGGAATATCCCGCCTCAATGGTCTCCAGGAAATTATGTATCACTGGATCCTCAGGGGTCCCGCTGAGAAAAGATGCTGGATTGACAATGTTAGTAACCAGTATCTCCACATCATCCTGCTCCACCAGAATGGCCTGGTACCTAAGGAACCTTTGCGGTGACAACCAGTGTCCCCCCTTCGCTTCCAATACTGTGTATACAGTGTGGGAGACCAATACTGGAATCCTCTAGCCCCGTGTGAACTTTTGTGTTTCTTGGATATTAAGTACTACTGCAGCTACTGCTGTTAAACAACTGGGCCATCCTTTACTAACTTCATCACATTGTTTAGAGAAATATGCCACTGACCTTCGGTACAGTCCCAGATTTGGGGCCAGAATTCCCAAGGCTATTCCCTGTTTTTCATAAGAGTATAACCAGAAGGGTTTGGTGGTGTCTGGTAACTCTAAAGCAGGAGCTCTCATTGGTTCCTTTTTCAACCGAATAAATACTTGCTCAGCCTCCTCATCCCAAATGAGGCTCTTTGAATTTGTTTTTAAAAGTTCATAAAGTAGTTTTACCAAAAGTCCATAGTGGTATATCCACAAACAGCACCACCTTGTCATGCCTAAAAACGTACGGATTTCATTCGCAGCGTGTGGTCTGGGGGTCCGGCAAATGTCTTCCTACCTTGCAGTCCCTAAGGTTCATTGTCCAGCCGTGATCTCATATCAAAGGTAGGTTACTTGCTGCTGAGCCACCTGGGCTTTCTGGGGAGAGACTCTGTGGATGCTGAAAAGCTGCTAGCAGAGGAATTTTCCTAGGTTC
>JANVCC010009740.1:34197-49254 GCA_025345505.1 Todiramphus chloris collaris
GGGGGGGGGGGTTGGGGGGAGGTTATACATTAGAAGGGAATCACCCCTTCCAGACAAAACCCTCAGCCATCAGCCCTGGCAAGGCACTGACACGGGGCAGTGGAGAGAGGTGATCCAGAGGGATGTACCTGCACATAGAGCAGGTTGAGTTGCACAGGATCTCACAAGTCCACATTCTGGTCAGAGTAGAAGAACTTGTGCTGCAGTATCAGCATTTTGTTGTTGTCAATGCCTTGCTTGAGCAGGGTGTGGCCATGGTCCAGCCAATTCACTACAGGCAATGCCAGGGTGTGAGTAGGGACGGGCACCTAGGCAGGGTTGGTCCCTGCCCTGGGACTGCTCACACGGAACAAGAAATGGATGTCTGTTGGGTGCAAATGGCAACCTGGGTGCATGGACTTCTTAGAGCCGACCCCCAGAAAATGCAGATTTTTGACAAGAGTCCTTCTCGAAAGAGTTCATCTGATCATCTCCAGAGGAGCACACCTCACATCAGAGAGGGCAAGGACCATCAAGCCATGCCTACATCCCCCTTTTACTGTCTTTGGGTCAGAGGCAGGCAGGATCCAAGCACATCAGCTTTCTGGGATCTACATGGGAATTCACTTGTCCCTTTTTCCAAAGTTGATACACTCTTTTTTTATTTCTGAGTTCCTGCAAAAGCTCCCTGCTCAACCAGATGGGTCTTCTTCCCCACCGGCTCATTTTCCGGCACGTAGGGACAGCCTGCTCCTGAGCCTTCATAACTTCATTCTTAAAGTAAGCCCAACATTCCTGGGCCCCTTTGTTCTTGAGTACTGCTTCCCAGATCCAGCAGTGGCCTTGGTCTGCATACCAATCCTTGGTAGTAACTCTAAACATTAGGTGTTATCACTGCTAGAAGCAGATGCTGTCTGTGAAAATAGGCTGCTAACTTCAGAAAGTGCAGTTAGTTAGAATAAGTAAGCTAAAAAGTAAAATCACTGAACAGAATTAGTTCTGTTCTCACTCAAAGCAGGACAATGGTACTCCAGAAAGATTTGAGTCAGACAATGCGACTCAGTTCTGAAACAGCCTCATAGACTCCTGGGCAAGATCTATTGCTGCAGCCATAAGTGCCCTGGTGAGAATTAATGGCCCAAGGAAAGGTAAGTCTGGAAGGAGGAGAGAAAATCTAGGGTTGTGGTGGGCTCTCCCTTCTCCCAGGCAAGGGGTGTGTGGGACAGTGAACATCACTCCTCCTGCCTCACAGGTGGGTGCCATCCCTGCCAATGCAGTGGACAATAGATAGTGGTCCCAGGGACTCATTTCAGCTGTATCAAGGTCATGCCTGTGGGATGGGTTGGGGGGGCAGTACCCTCCTTTTGGCTCCTGCTGCAAAGATGAGGATGCTATGCCTTTGTGCTTCTCCTTCGTGGAAGAAGCAGACTTGCTTCTTGCTCCCTTTTCCACTAGCCAAGACGTAGCATGGAAGCTTGTCATCCCTATTCCATGTCCCACAAACTCCTTGGGGACAGTCTGGGCATATCCTCTCCAGGGAAGGCTCCTGCATCCCCCAAACAGACTTTCTCACTGCAGGCACGCATGGTGGCTGCTGCCACCAACAACCTGTGTGAAGTTGCCAATGGAGCAGAACAGGGCCACACTAGTGAGGAGAAGCTCATCTTGTCAGCCAAGCTGCCTCCATGGTGCAGCTCCTGGTGGCCTGCGAGGTGAAGGCTGACCATGACTTGGAGGCCATGAAGAAGCTCCAGGTGAGACCCAGGCTACCCTCCATCCCCAGCTGCCTCCTCCTGGCTGCTTGACAGGTGGTTGGGAGTGAGGTGAGGGCATGTGGAACTTAAGGATGGGGCCCTCCACAGCAGTGTTGTCTCCCCAAGGCTTACACTCCAAGCTTTTCTTTATCAGTGGGGAGCTTGTTGTGGTGCAGGCTCCAGGTAGCTTGGACTTTACTGCTACTGTGTGCCAGGTATATGAGTAACGCTGGGCTGCTAAGGGCGTTCAAGGCTGATGAACTGGCACAGAAATGCCTGAAATATGTGCACTGGATCCCTGTCATTCAAGAGGTTAATGTTTGGAGGGCATGTTTTGTAGCACTCAATCCTCAGAGGCCATGGCACACAAGAGTTAATGCCCACGTGTTAACACAGGGTCCTAGCACAGGTCCCTCAGGGTGAGGGGCTGGGGTGGGTCCACAAGGCTTCCCCACAGTCCCTGCACCACAGCTCAGATAGGAGCCAGAGCCCAGGTGGGAGGAGCAGCACCTAAAATGGTCATGAGTAGGTGGTAGTAGTTTAGCAGCTATGTAAAGAAATCCCTGACTGCAGCTCCCAGCATGCCTGACTGCCTCTCCTGCCTACCAGCCTGGCCTGGGGCAGGAGTTCCTTCACCCACCCCCAGGTAGCTGTCATGCTGTTATATATCAAGGACAGAAGCATTTTAAGGGGCCTCAGGCAGGAATGCAAGCATGGATATCAACTTCTACAACTTCGACTGGCACATCCTGGAGAAGGCAAGTGTTGTATGGGGCCTCAGATAAGAGCACAATCAAGGAAATCAACTGTGGCTGGCATCCTGGAGGAGTGCATAGATCAGCAGACACCAGTTAAGAAGGATTCTGCAGAGAGATGGGCTAAGATATGACCTTATATGGAAGGAAGCCTCAAAGTTCATGGAAAGGACACTAAGAGACCCCTCTTCAACAACTGCTAGGGACCACCAGAGACCTCCAGGGAAGCCCCTTGGAGATCCAGGCCACGTGTAAAAACTATGCATTTAGGATAACTGGCTACTGGAAATAGAATGAATATCTATAAGCTTTCCAGGAAAACTATTGCCTATATATGTAAAGGGGGGGATATAAGCTTGGATGGGGGTCAGGTATGGTATGCATGATAGGTGGAACTATCCCCTGTGCATCTGGTTCTGCACTAAAGAAATGCCTGTTTTCTAATACTAAATTGAGTGTTAGAGAGCTCTTCATTTACTGGAGTTTTGGTAACAATGCCCTGCGGCTGGGACTTATGCTGCTGCTCCCCCGATTCCCTGCTGCAGGCTGCCAGCAATGCTGTGAAGAAAGTGTTGGAGAATCTGGTGAAGGCAGCACAGAAGGTGCTGAGATTGGTGGTGGTGAAGGAGAAGATGGTCTGGGGAATTGTGCAGGTGAGGAGGGGGGAACCACAGCCTATATGTGCCTGTCTCAGGAGCATGTCCTACTACCCACCAGTACAGGGCATGACTCTGGAGATCCTCAAAAAAATAGTGTGGATGCACCTACCCCACCCAGTGCCAATTAAACACAGTGACTTCATCCTTGTCCTGACAGTTGTAGCATCAGGCACAACCAGTAACTGCACGCTCCCAGGAGTGTAATGCCCTGGCTTCCCCTTGGTGTGGTGTCTGCACCATCCCAGTGTCCAGGACACTCGTGATCTCTCAGCTTTATACAGAATATGACTTATATGGGATGGATACTTTGTTGGTCAGTTTAGGGTCACCTGTCCTGTCCACTCCTTCCTGCAGGTGTGGCATTTTTCTTTCTGCACCCCCAATGTGGTACACAAGATCCAGCAGTGGCCTTGGTCTGCACACCAATCCTTGGTAGTAACTCTAACCATGGGGTGTTATCACTGCTAGAAGCAGATACTGCCTGCAGAAACATGCTTCTAACTTCAGGAAGTGCAGTTAGTTAGAAGAACTGAGCTGAAAAGTAAAATCACTGAACAGAATTAGTTCTGTTCTCACTCAAACCAGGACACCTGGGAAGTACCATTGTCATCCCTGCCCATGAGCATCTTCTTCAGCCTGGGCCCCTCCTGGGATGGCTGGAAGCTGCACTGTCTCTACTTGGGGTGGGGGAATGCCATGGGTTAGCCCCTGCAGCTGCTCTTCACGTTCCCACTGGGCTTTCCCTACTTGTGGCTCTAGCCTGCTCTGTTCTCTTCCTTCTTCCCACGTGCCTGCATCATTTTCCAAGATCTGCAGTATTTTTGTAACTTTTCCATTTCTCTAGTATCGAGCCTGCAGCTTACAACATTCATTTATTAAGCTTCTCCTATTAAACATTGAAGGAAACCAGCTTCTCCCTGAGTCTTGGGGCTGAGAGGTATTGATGTGTCCTTGGAAAGATGTATTCATCAATAAAATTTGTCTTTCTGGTTTTCCTGCTTTCTCACCGCTAGAAAACCATATCAATGGGACCCTCCAGGAGAAAGAGGAGGCTGGTGGGCAGGTTGCCCTTCTGGCAAGGAAGAGGAATGCTGTGTGGGTGCTTATACAACATGGAAAGTATTTGAAGTGTGTCCAGCACTAGGTGCCTGACTGGCTAGACCCCTGCTGCCAGCCATGTGCTGACCTTCACAGGTGCTGCCGGGCAGGGGGGGGGTTACCACAATGTGAGGGAGCCCTGGGGATTTTGTTGCTGGGGGATTTAGGCTTCAGGTGGGAACCGAACATGCTCCTGGCCATTCTCCTGCCACCAGCTGAAAATATGCCTGTGTAGGGTGCTATGGGGGTGCAGGTGTGGGGGGGCCCTGGTCACCAGCAGCCCACTCGTGGGGAAGCAACAGTGCTAGACATGCAGCAGGCTTGGGAATGCATCTGGAGCCTCATGGGTGCTGGCACTGAACTCATGCCCCAAAATAGTCTCCCAGGGACAACCCGTGTGGGTGGCAGCTGCTCCAAGTGAGTCCCCACCTGTTCCCACCCTGTCACTCATCAGGGTTTTGGGGGGCTCAAGCAGTGGTGGGGCAGGCAGAGATGCTGTGGGGGCAGAGCAGGGACACAGCTGGTCTGGCATATGTCCTCTGTCTCTAAGACCTGTCCACTGCAGCATGAGCAGCAAAGGCAACATGCCACAGCATCACTGCCATCGACACCCTGTCCCCCTGCAGGCATGTCCTGAAGGGTGCATGTCACTGTTTATGCCGGGAGTGGAGAGATGCAGCAACATATAAATTCAGCAAGAGCAGGCAAAAGAAGCAACTTTATTAATTTACAACCCCATTTTATATACCCTAGCCCCATAGGGTGATTGGTCAGTGATCACCCATCTCCTAGGGTGATTGGCTAAAGACCTACAGCACCTATTTCAAAATCTTTTTCCAATGTACCATAAACAGAACTTAGCAAAACACCAGGTGTTAGTCTAGTTTACAAAACCGTCCTACTGTTTCTCATAACACGTGTGAGAAAGGCAGGGTTCTCACCGAATGTTGTGAGAACCTAGGAAAATCCCTCTGCTAGCATCTTTTCAGCCTCCACAGGTGCAGAGGAGCTGTCCCTCTTGGGATGCTTGCCCCTGGCTCCAGGATGGATCTGTGGCTCTCACAGGCATTCCAGTCCTCTCAGCTGTCCCCTGACAATCTGCACTGGTCTGACCTGACACCAGGCTCTCACCCAGGTACCAACTGGGCATGAGGCCTCTATGAACAGCCAGCAAGGACAGCAAATGGGTGCATCATGACAGTGGCCCCGGACTCATCCAGGCAGCCTGGGGCCACGAGAGTTCTGGCACCCCTGGTACAGGGCTGGAAGCACACCCTCCTGCCATGTTCTTCAGGCTGGGGTACAGGCAAGGGTCACAAACACCAGGGGAGAGACATGAGGTGCAATTTGCCCTGGCCTCCTAAATCTCCCCTGCTGGAGGGGTTATTTTGACAGGAAGGTTTGGATGAGCACATATGGGGGCTTGGAGTTGGGGCACTGCAGTCATGAGGCACCAGTACTTCTGTGGGAACCCAAATTTGGAGACAGGCAGGGAAGCCACTGCCCGACTTCTCAGGGAGCCCAAGGATGGGGTGAGACACTGAGACACAGGTTGAACCTGGGAAGCTCCTGTTAGACAGTGAGACAAGTCTTTCCCCATGAGGTGTGGTCAGATCCTGGAGTGGGGCATGGAGGGGGGATCCCTATCCTTGGAGACCTTAGCCTGGGGCAGGTCTGGGCATGGGGCGGCAATGGGGGGGGGATGTTCACCCATACCACTCTGCACCCCCTTGTCCTGGAGGCCACCCCAGAGGACATCTTTTAGGGCAGACTTGTGGGCCCAGGCACCCAGATGACCCCAGCTGTGCTGGTCAGACGTGACCCTCATGCCTGGAGCAAAGGGGAGCAGGCAGCAAGGGGGAACTGATCCTTCAGAGTGAATATTTGAGGGCTGAAGCCCTGCCTTGCCCTTTGTGACTCACACCATGCACATCATCATCTTTCCCCTGAGTGTTGAGCCCATGAAGTTGCTTCAGGTTGAAGCATCTCATAGAAAGCCATCCATTCTCACCCAAGAATGACAGGAGACACAGCTTCCTTCTCCCCTCAGAAGCCATGTGCTGGCAGTTACTGACTCTCCTTGTCCAAATATGTGCCTAATTCATCAGTATTAATAGATGCTCTCCAGAGTCCAGAAGCATCTCTTCTGCTGCTTTCCCCATGGTGCTAGGAGCCTCTCAGTCCTCAGCTGCTCTGGTCCCTCCTATGCCTCCTGCAACCCAGGGCTGAGCGTTCCTAGAAAGCCACTTTCTCCATCTCTCAAAAACTTTTTGCTCCACTCTGGAGCACTGGATGATGAAAAGCTGTGGCAGGCAAGGGCTGGATGTGGTCCTTGGGGTGATGGGCTGGGGGAGCCCATGTACTCCTCCTGTCCTCAGTCCAGCCTCCCCACATGCCACATGGCTGCTGTGGCCCCTCTGACAGCTCCTTCCAGCCCCCCTCCCATCCCTCAGCCCTCCCTGTATCCGGGAATGCACCAGAAACATTTACAAGTGTTATTAAAGTGTGTGTTATTTTTGGAGGAGCCGAGATCCCAAAGGTTTGCTCTGGGCCCCTGAGGGAAACTGTGCAATTGCGTTTATTTAGGGCAGAAAGACAGAACAGGGCAGCAGGCTGCCCACACACCCTGTGTCACCCTGAAATGCTACCTTATGGACTGTGCATGGGCAGGGTTTCCCTGTGGGTGTCAGGGACAGTGGCACCAGGGTGCAAGGCAGTAGGGAGATGGGTGCCAGGGAGCCTGTGTGGAACTGAGGCCTTCCTGTCCCACCATGATGCAGGAGCTGAACAGGGAGGTTGGGGGCTTGTCTCACTTCTCTCCTGGAGGATTTCCCCCATGTGGGCAGTGTCAGCTCATGGGTGTTCCCAAGTGCAATCACAACCTGTGGGTGTCTCTGAGTGCACTGCCAGACCGTGACGTCCCCAATTGCAATCATAGATTATAGGTATCCCCAACTACAATCACAGCCCATGGATGTCCCTGAGTGCAGTCAGCCTGTGAATGTCCCCAAGACTGTAATGCCAGCCCATGGGTGCCCTCAAGCCAGTGTCAGGAAGCAGGGTCCCAGGCCCCTGGGTGCAGTGACAGAGTGTGCCTAGGACAGTGCTAGACGTGATGTGTCCTCTAGCATAGGGACAGCTCTGCATGGAGCAGAAGCAGGTCTCAGGACCTGGGAGTGGTGTCCCTGGGTCGTGGTAACATCACACTGCCAGATCAGGTGTGTCCCAAGAATAGGGCCAGCTGTGAGATGTCCCCCACAGTGGTGACAGGAAATAAGGTTTCCCCCAAGCCCAGTGTCACCATGGTGTCCCTGGGGAGGTGACACCAGAAATGCCCCTACCAAAGTGCTCCGGGGTGTCCCTATCACAGTGCCACCAGTGTGTCCCTAGTGCAGTGTCTTAGGATGTCCCTCACACAGTGCTCTGGGGTGTCCCTAGTGCAGTGCTCTGAGGTGTCCCTCACTCGGTGCCACCAGGATGTCCCTAGCACAGTGGCGTCCCTAGCATAGTGTCCTCGGGGTACCCCTAGTGCAGTGTCCCCGAGTGTCCCTCTCACAGTGACACCGGGTTGTCCCTAGTGCATTTCCCTGGGGTGTCCCTCGCCCAGTGCCCCCGTGGGTGCCTTCCAGGGGTGTCGCCCTCCCGTCCCGCTCGGTGCGGCGGGGTCGGTAGCGAGCCTGTCCCTAAAAGGTACTGGCGGGCGGCGGGGGAGGTGCCGGGGCGGCCCCTACCCGACGCAGCCCCTCCTCGGCTCTTAGGCGGCGCCGCTGGGCGGGGGGCGCAGTGTCGGTGCTCCCGCCGTCCTCGGTGCTCCGCGCCCCGCCGCCACCATGGAGGCCATCAAGAAGAAGATGCAGATGCTGAAACTAGACAAGGAGAACGCAATCGACCGCGCCGAGCAGGCAGAGGCAGACAAGAAGCAGGCAGAGGACCGCTGTAAGCAGGTGGGTGTCCCACAGACACACCCCCCCACCCGGCATTGCCCGAGGACCTCTGCCTTAAGGGTGTCCAGCCCTGGGGACCCTCCACCTAGATGTGCTCAGCCCTAGGGACCCTGTCTCTCTGGGTGT
This sequence comes from Todiramphus chloris collaris, assembly GCA_025345505.1. NCBI lineage: Eukaryota > Metazoa > Chordata > Aves > Coraciiformes > Alcedinidae > Todiramphus > Todiramphus chloris. The sequence continues at coordinate 42,513 of JANVCC010009740.1, forward strand.
TTAGCCTGGGAACCCTCTGACTAGGGGTGCCCAGCCCTGGGGACCTGCCCCTGCTGGGTGTCCAGTCTGAGGACCCTCTGTCCTAGGGCTGTTCTGCCCTACGGACCTTACTCTACTGATTCAGCCTGTGAATCCCAGCTCTAGGGGTGCCCAGCCCTTATGTTCTCATCCCACTGGGTGCCTGTATCTGAGGACCTCACCCTGCTGGGTGCCCATCCCCAGGGATCATCACTCCAGCCTGTTGCCCCTGACCACTCACATCAGTTCTCCCCAAACATGCCATGTCTTAGTGGGACACCACAGTGCCACTTCCCTATCCTTCTTCCAGGGAGACCCTTGGGGACAGCATACTCCCACCCCAGCCACAGAGATGGGAACCTTCTTGGTGTCCCACAGAGCTGTGTCTCCCAGTCAGGACCTCTCCAGTTCCTTGCACGGGGAGGGAACCCACCACCTCCTTACTCCTGTCAGGCTCAGGGATGCTGAGGGTTGCTCTGGCCCTGGGAACCAAAGGGTCCTGGAAGATGTGTAGCCCCCCATGTGTCTGCATGCTCCTGCTGTGCCCCCAGCCTCAGCCACCCCAGGAGCATGGCCTCCCTGGCCTTGCAGGGACCACAGTCCCCCCTGACCCCTGCCCTCTATCCCTTCTCCAGCTGGAGGAGGAACAGCAGGGCCTGCAGAAGAAGCTGAAGGGCACGGAGGATGAGGTGGAGAAGTACTCTGAGTCTGTCAAGGAAGCCCAGGAGAAGCTGGAGCAGGCGGAGAAGAAAGCTACAGACGTATGTAGGCATGATAGCAACTCCTCCCCTGCATGGGTGTTGGACCTCGAGGGGGTGAAGGAAGAGGGAGGCCTTATATGGAAAATGTTCATGGGGAAGACTGTCAGGATCCCATTCCTGCAATGCTGACAAATGAATTGGGCTGAGATGCAGGGCAGGGACCAGCCGGATCCTGCTCAGGGTGAGGGGGCCAGGCAGGCTGAGGCAGGCGCCACTCAGCTCTGGAGCTTCATGGGCAGCCACCTGCCCAGCTTCCCAAAGCTAATGGGGACAAGTGTCCTGAGCTGTGTCACTGATGTCCAGTCACATGCCTCTGTGATGCTTGTAGAAAAAGTCTGCAGCACTTGCTAAACTGACAGGAAATTAAAAAGGAGCAGAAAAATGGAAAAAAATCTTGCCTGTGGCCAGCTTCTGAGAGCTGGCTGTGAGGAAGGATGCTTGGGTTGCGTGGGGGGGAGGCTTGGTCATTTTGGGGTCCAGTGTGCCACCCTGTACCCTGGAAAGGGCAAAGCCAGGAAGAGTTTTATTTAGTGCCATGACTGACATATCTCCTGGGAAATGGATCCCACCAGGAAGATGTTAGGAAGGTGTTGAAATTGTCTTGTATCTGGCCAGGATGAAGGGTGGAACAGCTGTATGTGGCCACTGAGCTGCTCAGGGATGGTATATAACTAATGGTATATAAGTGCAGTGCCACACAGGGTATTTGACACCCTATAAATAAATCCTCCTTTTGATAGACAGTCCTTTGATGAAAACCAACCCTGGAAACTAGAGAATCTAAAAGGGATCCAGCTGGACTGTGTCCAGCAGGGCATGGCCAGGCTTTTCATGATTGAGAAAAAAAAATTCAATCCCAGCTGGTTTATGGATATAAATGGGGGAGATGTGTCAAATCTCTGAGGCAGCCAAGGACAGAAGCAAGCAGACAAGGATGAGCAGCAGCAGCAGAAGTCCCTGGGGTGGCTCACCAGCATTGTTTGCTGACCCTACAGACCTGCCTCAGTTTAGTTAGATACTAAACTAAGTAGTTAAAACATTAAAAATCCTCTGTAAGGGCACATTTATCCTGGTGTGGGGCAGGCACGTCAAGCTGTACAGGGTGGCTGCCATGTGTAGCAGGGGTCTGTACTGATCTGACTGTATCCATTCGTGCTGGTGTGGGACAAGGCAAGCTTGGTGTGGGATCTGGCTGAGCATGGATGGGATGTCCCTGGTGAGGGGATCAGAGGAAGGGACAAATAGTAGCACAGGGAAGACATGGGCTGTGAGGTGCAGAGCAGTTTGCTGATGGCAGTGGGTTGTGTGATGCCATCCTGTGCAGGGAGGGTGCATTGACACACTTTTGGTCCACAGCAGCTTGGCAAGTCTGTGGCCTTTGGCCAGGAAAGTCCTGTCCCAGCAGATACAGGGGACGGGAGTCACCAACCCCTCCAGGGAAAGGCTGAATGGGGAGGCATGGAGAAAGAGCACTCCTGCAGTGTTAGGGGGGGGCAGGCTGGCTTCAGGCAGGTGTTGTGGGCAGGGCTGAGAGCCCATCACCAGCACAGCCACCCCAGGGCCATGCCAAAGCCTGGACAAGCTGTGCCATGTGTGGGGCACTGGGAGTCGACAGGTCCCCATGCCAGGGACCTGAATGTGCCAACAGAACTAAGTGGCAGGGCTGATGTTACCTCCTCCCCAGGACAAGGTGCAGCACTGCTCCCAGCTTTGGCAGAGGAAGTGCGGGGTAGACCCCTAGAGTCCATCCACCTGCCTCCCTGGGGACCCTTGTGGCCCCCTTGGCTGCCAGGACACTGTGTGCCTGTGAGCACAGAGCTTCTCCACCCCTCAGATGGGTCAGGGCCCATCACAGCAATCCAGGCAGGCTCCTGGTCTTGGCAAAAATGTCAACAAATGCCTTAAAAGAATAAATCTCTCCCTGCTCCAGCACTTCCCTGCCTCCAGCATGGGGTGGCAGCACACAAAACCCACAGGGACTGCACTAAGTAATGCAAATGTACCCTCCCCAGGCACTTGGAGGACGGTCAGATGGTGGCACAGACCAGAGCGTACCTGACCCCAGATTGACAGCTCCACAGCGCTGGCAGGCCACTGTGGCCCTACCACTTCCTTGTCCCCAGGAGGGACAGCCTGTGGGGCCCACAGCAGGATGCTGGCAAGGGCTGCTGGACGCAGTGCAACTGGGACAGTGGGTTTAGACAGAGCAGCCCTCTCCAGCCCCTCTCCATCCCTAGCTGGTGGCTTGTGCCTGGCCACTCTGCAGGGTGCAGCAGGGACTCAGGAAAACTACGCAGTTTCCAGGCCATGATCCCAAAGGCTTCACTCAAGTTCCTGCCCTAGTTGGTAATCCCGGCTGAGTCTTTGCTCTTATTTGGTGATTCCCTTAGACAGTGGGAGGGAACCGGACTCTGCTGGGAAGTGACTGCATCCCTGGGTGGGGCCAGAGCAGGAGGCATCCAGCCCGGCTGGGCGGCTGCCCCTCTTCCTGCTTGCATCCAAGATCGTCCCTGCCCCTTTGCTGGCAGGAACGCTTCTTTCTGATCCGGGCCCCATGCGCCATCCTGGGAGCGTTCTCAGCACCCAGGCATAGGGTGAGAGTGGTGCAGGACCAGTCAGGACTGGAGCCAAGTCCGAAGCCACGTGCTCCCAGGGGAACCGCAACGCTGCCTCTTTTGCCACCACTTAGCAGGGGCTGCAGGACGCTGCTTGTGTGGCAGGGTCCCTCCCAGGACTCCTGACCCTGGCCAAGGGCAGCCAGCGGGGTCAGTCCAGGAATTTGCATCTTTGGAGGCAGGTGTGAAGTGCATCCAGGGCTGTCCAGGAGCTGTCAGAGCTCCTTAAGGGAGTATTGAGTGCCACCAGCACCAGTCCTTCCTGATGGATGTGCCCTGGACAGGATTCAGAGATAGCAACATAGAATCATAGAATGGTAGGGGTTGGAAGGGAACTCTGGAGATCATTGAGTACAACCCCCCCTGCCAGCGCAGGGCATGTCACACAGGAACACATCCAGGTGGGGCTTGAAAGTCTCTAGAGAAGAAGACTCCACAACCTCTCTGAGCAGATTGTTCCAGGGCTCTGTCACTCTCACAGTGAAGATGTTTTTCCTTGTGTTGAGGTGGAACTTCTTGTGTTTCACCTTACTACAATTACCTCTCATCCTATCCCAGGGCACAACTGAAAAGAGATTGGCCCCTTTTACTTGACACCCACCCTTCAGATATTTGTAAACATTAATAAGATCCCCTCTCAGTCTTCCCTTTTCCAGGCTAAACAGCACCAGAGCTCTCAGCCTTTCCTCATAAGAGAGATGTTCCAGTCCCTTCATCATCTTTGTAGCTCTCCTTTGGACTCTCTCTAGTATTTCCCTGTCCCTCTTGAACTTGGGAGACCAGAACTGGACACAATACTCCAAATGTGGTCTCACTAGTGTAAAGAGGAGGGGGAAGAGAACCTCCCTCGTCCTGCTGGCCACACTCTTCTTTATGCACCCCAGGATACCATTGGCCTTCCTGGCCACAAGGGCACATTGCTATACCATGGATAACTTATTGTCCACCAGGACGCCAAGGTCCCTCTCCATGGGGCTGCTTTCCAGCAGGTCTACCCCTAACCTGTACTGGTACATGGTGGTGTTCCTCTCCAGGTGTAGGACTCTACACTTATCCTTGTTGAACTTCATTAGATTTGCCTTTGCCCAGCTCTCCAGTCTGTCCAGATCTTGCTGGATGGCAGCACAGCCTTCTGATGGTATCTGGGAACTGGCCTCCCCTTTGGGGCAGAGTTCCTAGGGCAGCTGTTATAAATGAGACCAAAATTGTTTTTAAATAAAAAGGTAAAAATTTATTAGTGATGGGGAATGAGCAAGCAGCGCTGGGTGCGCGGGGAGTCTGCGCTCCACCAACACGCACACAAGATGTCAAGCAAGCAGGCATTTATTACACTAAATCATGCATATCCAACAGCGTTAACTACATATTCATTATGTGGGGTTGGATTATTATAATCAGGTCCAGGAACTCATTATCACGGGTCTCCTCCCTTTGGCACTTGTGCACTGCTGTCTGGGGGTCATGGGCCAGGGTCTTCAGGAGGAAGGCCCCCAGTCTTCCTCGCAATGTACTTTTCACCTTTTGTCTCAAGATGCAGAGTTGTGATGAGTCAGAAATCACAGTGCTGGTGTGACCTGGCTTGTCTGTGGGAGGCTCTCCTGTATTCCTCCCTGTCTTGGAGTTAGTTTCCCTTATCTACAAAGACCAAGACTACACAAGACAGGCTACAGGATTTATGAGAACCTTGATAACTCTAAAGGCTATGTAAGACAGGCTACAGCTTACAATTATGTAAGGCAAAACACAGCTTATAACTATGTAAGACAAAGCACAGTTTACAACTATGTAGAACAAAACACAACTTTCAACTATGTAAGACAAAACACAGTTTACGGCTATGTAAAACAAGCTGCAATTACAAGGCTACTAAACTAAAATTTATGATGACAATTACAACTCAGGCCTCGGCCAGGCCTGTATCCGGTGGGAGCGGGGATGATGTCCTGGAGGGCCGAGTCCCCAGCAGGGCAAAATACATTTGGTACCTTTCCATACCTGATCTGGTGCTTTTATTAGAGCAAACCAGCCCAAGCGATTGGTTTACCTGTTCCCTTTTAACAGCAACCCCCTGTTGCCACATCTTATTGACACGAATCATCCAATTTTCTTCATTACACAGCTGGGGGGTGCAAGGGCCTCTATGGACTGCTGCAAGGCTGCTGGCCAGGTCCCCGCTTGGGGGAGCAGATGCCAAGGGGCTGATCAGGATAGCTGATGGGAACCTGTCTGTGGCACGGAGCTTCAGTCCTACGTACCACAAGGGGATGCCTGGGAGTGGGGTCTGCCCCATGGCCCCTATGGGGTAAAAGCCCATGACCCCCTTGGCTCTGCAGCAGGGTGTGTAGGGGGCAGAGCTTTTGGAGCACCCATGTGTACCTTGCTCTCCTGTCCATGAGCCCCCAGGTCAGGCTCTGGCACCCCCAGACTTCCTGAGCTCCTCTCCATCACTCTGGGGAAGCTTTGTAGGACTGTGCACCCCTCTCTGGGGGGGCACCATGTGCCTTGATTAGGGGATAATGACTATGTCCTGTATCCTGGGGGCACCATGCACCCTTCCTGAGGTGGGGGGACAGTGTGCCCTGTCCAGAAACCACTGTGCATCTTGCCTAGGGACAATGACCCCTACCTGGGGAGGACTATGTGTCCTGCCCAGGAGGGCACACTATGTCCTATTTGGACTGTGCCCTGACGGGGGTGCGTGCTGCCTGAGGGGAGTGGTGGCCAGGTCTGTCCCTGGCAGCAGGAGGAGGAGGAGCTTGAAGAGATGGAGGCAGGGCAGGCAGCGGGAGCGGCTGCTACCTGATCGTTTCCTGCCCGAGTCGAGAAGATCCCACAAAGGGCTCCGGTGGCGCGGCCTCCCAGTTGGCCGCTCCGCTCCATGGCTGGCATCACCACCATTGTCGCCGTCAAGAAAAAGATCCAGAGCCTGCAGCAGGTGGCCGACGAGGCGGAGGAGCGCGCCGAGCACCTGCAGCGGGAGGCCGATGATGAGCAGCAGGCCCGGGAGCGGGTAAGGAGCAGGGCGGGGGGAGCAGGGGCGGGAGGCGCTCCGGCAGCTCCCCGGCCGCCCCCCCGCCCCGGTAGCCGGGCTGGTTGCCCCCGGCACGGAGAGCCGGCAGGTACCGGGAGCGCTGGATGACGCTGCCATCCAGGTGCCTCAGCAGTGTCCTTGCCTCCGAGCTGCCTCCTCCAGCTGCCTCCTTCATGGGTCTTGCTAGGGATACTCCTTGAGGCGGGGCTTCTCAGGGCTTCCCTGACTGTGATCAGCTCTGCCTTGGCTCTGCTTGTGGTTGGGTAGATCCCGGGAAAGGATCCTCTACCTTGGAGACCGGCTGTGTACATGGATAA
>JANVCC010009740.1:49354-63268 GCA_025345505.1 Todiramphus chloris collaris
CGTACAAGGTGAAACTGTTGGAGCTTGTATTTTTTTTTTTTTTCTCTTTTTCCTATGCCTACTCCTTTAATATCCTCACCATATCGGGGTGGCAGAGCTGGGTGTGGTACCCGGGTTGTTGTCACTTGGACTGTGTGCAGAGGAAATGACCCCTTCCTTCAGCTGCAAATCAGGTTCCTCAGTCAATGGGCACTGCTGGAGAGCTCACGTTCCTGAGTGTCCATCCAGGCAGCTCTGATTCACTTTGGTGACAATTCTCTGGGAAAAGTTCCTTCCAGGGTGAGGAAGACACCACGAGCAGATTATTACCCTGATGGGGGCCAGCTGGTTTGGCTGGGGATGAGATTTCAGTGAGCCCAGTAAGAGGGTGCTCATGGGGTGGAGGTGGCTGTTGTGCCAGCCATGGGGCTAGGCACCCACCTGGCATACTGCGGGGTTGCCCCACTTGGAGTGGTGGTGGCTCTGCCTGCCCCCACCCTGCTGGCTTGCCACGGGGAACCATGAGTGCTCAGTGGGGCTACACAGAGTCACAGCCTCTTGGTGCTCAGATGGTCTCCCTGCTTGACCAATGTCCCCTGGAGCATTTATGATGCTGGAGCATGAGGCTGGCTGTGACTGGGTTCTGCAGCTGGACAGGCCTGCTGCAGCCTGTGAGTAAGCAGGAGACACTATCCCCCCGGGTTAGCACATGCCTCCCTGCATCTTGGTGCATGGGGCTGCTCCCCACGTCAAAGTCTCATTGCTGCTCATCAATTTGCATGTGGGGTTTTAATTCCCCACAGCCCCCGGGTGGGGAGTGGAGCCAGGAGCTGCTGAGGCAGTGTTTTCCAGCAGTGGCAATGGAACAGGCAGGAGGCTTTTACCAAGTGGAAAGAGTACAGTGCCCTGCACTCAGCTTCAGGCTGCCCCCTTGCAAAAAGCCAGGGGCGACCCTGCAGAAGAGACTCCTGGCTTGCTCCGAGGCCTCTGCAAACAGGAAATTCACAAGCAGCTCCAATTTCCTTTTCAGGAGTGAAGCCACACAGGGCATTCCTCCCCCTTTACTCATTGCTCTGCAAACTCCAAATACCATCCCTGAGACAGCATGGCTGCTCCGGCCACCCTACCCTGCTGAATATGCCTTGTCCCTCTCCAAGGTGGGAGCCGGAGGTGCAAAGACACGGTGCAGGGGCTACACGTGCCAGGCTCAGGTTGCATAGCCAGGAGGAGCCAGCATCAAACAGGATGGAGAGAGCCCCATTGTCCCTATAGAAAGGCAATGGGATGCATGCCCCAGCTGGGCTTGTTGCACAGTGCCAAGGGGTGTTCTGGATAGCGAATGCAAAAGTTAAATGCTGAAAATGCTTTTGATATATAGATATATATGTCACATGGGATGACCAAGGGGTTTACTGTTCCCCCAGGCTGAGGCTGAAGTGGCTTCTCTGAACCGCCGTATACAGCTGGTGGAGGAGGAGCTGGATCGAGCCCAGGAGCGCCTGGCCACTGCCCTGCAGAAGCTGGAGGAGGCTGAGAAGGCAGCTGATGAGAGCGAGAGGTGTGACAGGGAGGGACAGTGAGGATGGCATTGGGTCACCCTTGATTTCAGACAGCCCCCTTGGTTTCACAGTGGTGTTTGGGGATCCTCCTGAAATGATCTTATGGGGTTTACATTGGTTTTCCTGCAGACCCCAAAGGGAAAGAACAAAGCCACAATGCAGAGAAGTCCCTCAGATATGAGTGTTCTTGTAACACTTTGAAATTTCCAGGGCACACCTAAAATCCTGAAAAATTTGATCTGGTGCTTATACAAGTATCATTCTGTAATAAAAGCTAGAGGGTACTCAGAGCCTGTTTTCTGCCCCAGAGCAGCCTCCTTCACTCAAGAATTGAACAATGGTCTATAAAGGGACTTCTGCATCTGGGAATTGAGGTTGACCCTTGAGAATGAACCAGCCTTGTTCAAAAAAGAGTCCTACAGAATGTGTTTCCCCATCCTCACAGTTTTGGTGAGCCCCTGCTTGTGAGCATCACCCCTGAAAGGGAAAAGACTTTGCTACGGGATGTTTTCTAGCATTTCCTAAATGTTGCTGTCCTGTCAGGATGCTTTTGTGGAGTTTGCAGTCAGTTCATCCTGGGCTGCACACATTTTTACCCCCCTGGACAATGGGTTCAGAACCTGCCTGGTTGAGAGGCACTGTGGCCACATCTCGGTCTGGGACATGGCCCTGGGGTCAGCTCCACTGCTTTAATTGTGTGCAGGAGTGTCCTTAGGGTACCACCGGTGTGACTCTATTATGTGAGGTGGCCAGTGAGTGCTCGTGTCCCAAGTCTGTGGAGCTGAAGGATGGCAGGGTCAGGGCACAGTGGGTGTGTGGGAGGTGCAGGTGCCACCTTGACCCATAGTAGTAACATCTTCTGGCTTGGGCTTTCCTCAGAGGCATGAAGGTCATTGAAAACAGGGCCATGAAGGATGAAGAGAAGATGGAGCTCCAGGAAATGCAGCTGAAGGAGGCAAAGCACATAGCAGAGGATGCTGACCGCAAATATGAGGAGGTGTGTGCCTGCACCCATGTGCCCCCTTCCCTCAGTGCTGGTCCCCCTGGCGGCACCTGAGGCTGCCTTCCCACAGCCCTGTGCACTGAGCCAGGGCAAGCATGGGGCTGATGTGTGCTCCTTGCTGCTGTTGACAGGTTGCCCGCAAGCTGGTTGTTCTTGAGGGAGAACTGGAGCGCTCAGAGGAGAGGGCAGAGGTGGCAGAGAGGTGAGCAGGACTCCCAGAAGGCAGTGTGTGGGGCTCCTATATAACCCTTGCCCTGAGTCCCTGGCAGATGGTGGCTGCGTGTCCATGTGGGGATGGGAATGTCCCTCCCTGGGAGCAGCAGGGTCTGCTGTTGGGGTGGTCCCTGGGCTCACAGGCTGGGGGCAGGGGGACACCAGCCTGACAGCAACATGTCCTTGACCCTGTTCTCTGCTGTCTCCCCTGGGGTGCCACTCTTCCATTCCAGCCGAATGAGACAATTGGAAGAAGAGCTGCGGACTATGGACCAGACTCTCAAATCCCTCATTGCCTCAGAGGAAGAGGTACTGGGCAGGGGTGCAGGGCAACATGCAGCAGCCCCCCTCTCTCTGTTGCTGTCTCTTGAACTGTGTGAGCCACCTTTCTCCTCTTTGCACCATTGCCTCTGCCACCAACCTCCCCTTGCCTACCTCTCTGGCAGGCACAAGCTGGGCATACTCCTCCATCCCTCCATGCCTGCTCTTCTTTTCAGTGGGGCTGGTGGGAACCTGTCCGGCAGTGATGCATGGGACATCCTTGGAAGGAGGCACAAGGAATGGTTGAACAGATGTATCCAGGCAGCTTCTACTTACAGTGGTTCTGATCCTTCTCTGCCTGCACTGAGTTTTCTCTCTCAACTTGTTCTCTCTCTTTCTTTCCTCCTTCCCCATGCCCACTCTTTCTGCTCCCCCTTCTCACCTGCCCCTTGGCCCCCCTCCTCTGCCTGGTGGCCCCTGCTTGGGATGTAGTAAATGTGGTGACCTAGAGGAAGAGCTGAAAATTGTCACCAACAACTTGAAGTCCCTGGAAGCCCAGGCTGACAAGGTAGGACCCAGCAGGGCTGTTGGAACTGGGCAGAGTGCATGGGGTCTGGGGGTGCTGGAGTTCCCCACTGGGGCAAAGGATGGCCAGAGGTGTCCTGTGGGGCTCATGGGTGCCCATCTCTGTCTCTGCAGTATTCTGCCAAGGAGGACAAGTATGAGGAGGAAATCAAACTTCTAGGGGAAAAACTGAAGGAGGTAAGGGTTGTGAGGCCATGACCCCCAAGAGAGGGGCTAGCACTGCATCAGTGCAGGCACAAGTTTGCCATCCCATGTGGATTTTGACCCTGTTAGGCCCATGTCCTTTCACCCATTCCCAAATTGCAGCCCTGCAGCATGGTGAGTGGCTGGTTCTGGGATGCCCCCATGGGGTCCTACCCCAGAGAGGGTCCCTGTCCCATCTGGAGCACTGCTGTTTGTGTCCCCAGGGAGCACAACCCCACTGGGGTGCATCCTGCAGCCCCATGCTGTGCTCTGCTCCTGCTCTGCTCACCTCTGCCCTGCATGGTGTCCTGCTCCCAGGACACATTCTGGCAGGATCTCATGCCCTGCACACACCAACTTCAAGCCATGTCCAATTTGGGGTTATCTGTCTAGTGTTGGTTGCACACACAACCTGTGAAGTGTGTGGGCTCCCATGATGCCTCTGCTTTTGGTGGTTAGGACAGATTGAGATAAATGGGAAGCCCAACATGGAGGCACTTTGCCCAGCTACTTCCTTTGAGGGCAAGCTCTCACCTCTGTTGGTGGTTTAAGGTGTGAAGGGTACATGAGAACCTTGTCCCTTGCCTTTCCTAGGGGATGGCGGGGGGGTATGAGAGATGCAGATGGGGCATGCTTGGGGTGCAGCCTGTGCTGTCCCTGTTGTGCCTTGCAGTTCACCCTCTCCCCCCTGCACTCCTTCAGGCTGAGACCCGGGCAGAGTTTGCAGAGCGATCTGTGGCAAAGCTGGAGAAAACCATCGATGACCTAGAAGGTAAAATGTCCTCATCAGCCCTATGTCCCTCTTTCCTGGGGAGCTCTGGCCAGGATGTGCCTCCAGTGGGTCCAAACAGGGCTTGGCTGAGGTGAGGGAGTGGACAGGGGTCCTGGGAGGGGGGAGACTGCATGCTGTGGTGTCTGGTGTGGGGGCACAGAGCTGATGGGGTCTGTGGCTCTGCCCTCAGGTGGGAAATAAGGCTGCATTGACACTACTTGTGCCCACACACTCCTGTTGCCCTTGGCCCCCCACTCACATAGCCACTCTCTCTCTCTCCATTGTCCACCCCCAACTTTGATTCACTGCCTGCCCCCCCCCCTCACCTGCAGATGAAGTATATGCACAGAAGATGAAGTACAAAGCCATCAGCGAGGAGCTGGACAATGCGCTTAATGACATCACCTCTCTCTGAGCTCCCTGCTGAGCACCAGCACTGCACACCACCCCCACACACCTACCTCACCCCTCCCCAGCTCAGCCACTTGCCTCCCCTGCCATCCCACCATTTTCCAACCCGCACCTATCTGTTGGCTCTTTTGGGACAGGAGCTGGCTTGGGGTATTCCCACAATACCCCTCTTTGGGGGAAACAAGGTGTATGTGCTATGGGGTGTTTGGTGGGAAAGCAGCCCCAGGACCCCCACACGCTTGGTGGATGGTGCCCACATAGTTGCAGATCTGTGCCCCAGCATTGCTTGGCAGGGAACAGAGATGTGCCCAAGAGCCCTTCACTTCAGTACCTCCCTCCTCAGCTCCCTGGCAGCACAAGCACCAGGGCCCCCCCCCCACAGCTCTGGTGCTGGGGGGACACCTGGCCCCCACATCCCCCCAGCAAAGCCCCCTGGTCCTGCTTTCTGAGCCCAGGGCCAGGTGGACCTGCACAGGGGAAGCTGTACCTCCACTACCAAAACAGAGAGAAGGGCTTAGGCCTGGGCATGGAGGAGGGAGTCTGGCCATGCACACAGCTCATCCCCAGGCAGGCAGCCCCCAGACCCTGTCTCTTCCCTGACCCCTGCCTTCCTTCTGTCCTTTGCACATCACTCTTCAGTTTGCATTTCATTACTTTTTCTTTTCTGTTCCATCCTTCTGGGTTACTGATTTGGTCTCAATAAATCATTTTCTCTCTGCCATTTCTCCTTTGTTTTCTTCATGCTGCTCTGGCCCTCATATTCTGCCTGTCTGATGTGGGTGCCAGAAGCCAAGTGGTAGGAGGTGGGTGCAGGCAGCTTGCAGCTGCAGGACCCCTGAGATGACCATGGGTCAGCCCTGAACAGCTCCTGCACTGCCAGGCTGAACAGGACAGGGCCCTTTGTGCCTCTGCCCAGAGGATGACCCCCTCCCACCCCTCAGCTCTTGGACACAGTTTTTCCCATCTCATGCCACCTTCTCCATGACTCTTGATCTTGTCTTTCCCATTCCCTGTCCTCACTCACAGACATTGCCCACAAGCAGAAGTCCCAGCCCTGGCATCTCTCCTGCATCACCTTCCCATGCTGCTACCCTTTAGCAGCAATCCCTGGCCCTAAACAGGTCCCTGATCCTCCTCCTTCTTCCTCAGCATCCTACCCTGCCCCACAACTCCATCCCTGAATTAATGGACCTGCAGCCCCATTTCTGCACCATGACCAGCTGCTTCCCCCTGCCAGCCCAGCTTGTTCCCCACTGCTGGCTGGGCAGCAGCAAGGTTTCCAGCAAGGGCTTTGTGGAATGCTGTCACTTTTCACTACCTCACCTTTGTCTCTCTCTTCTCTCTGCTGTGCTCTCTGCTTTTCTCTAGAGTGTTCCCACTGGGAGGCTGAGAAAAACCACATTCTCCCTAACAAGCTGCAGGTCATCCTAACTGAATTTAACAACTGAGCTGCCAAGAACTCCTGGCCCCAGCCCAGCTTCCTGCACCTGGTCTGCCACTGGCCCCATGCAGTGATGGCTGTTCCCCAGCATCAATCTGGTCCTGTGCGGGAGGGATGCAGTGTCTTGTATCACTGACCCCTTGTCCTAGGAATCAGCAGCCAGCCTCTTCCCCCTCACTCTGGTCACCTCAAACTATGCAGGGAACAAGGTCCCTGCAGGTTATTGGGAGGGCTGGGACAGGAGCTGGGAACCTGGCAACACTCATTGCCCCAAACCTGGGGCAGGGGATGGGGAAGAGCCTGTCGGGGAGCACTGGGAGATGGGGCTGGGTGGACAGAGTTCTTGTCTCATAACAGGAGGCTGCTGTTTGGAAGTGAGTGCTGGAGGAGGCTGCCTTGGCAGCAGGCTGCCCAGCAGAGCTCATCTCTGCAGCTTTGTTAGCTCTGCTCCTTTTCTCTTTGCTGTCCTCTCTGCCCACATTCCTGGGCTGCTGTCTCACTCTTCACAGAGCACCACTGGGTCATGCAGCATTGGTTCTCCTTTTGCTTGCCAAAGGTTTGTATGTGAGCCCACAGCCATATGGTGGTGATGTCCTGGGGCAGGATGTGATGTGGACAGAGGAGAGACAGGCCATGCTGGTGGCTGGCCAGGGAGGGGTATCCATCAGCAGTAGCCATGCTGCAGAGGGCCTGTCCATGGGCAACAGAGTGACATGGGAGGATGGAAATGCCAAAGAGCAGGGACTGCACAAGAAACCAGCCTGGCTGATCTGGCCACTTTGGCACGTCCCACAGTGGCTAGACTCATCCCTGCCAGTGGTGGGGCTGCTTGCATGGACTCTGCTCCACAGGGATGTCCCATGCAGCTGGTGCCATACTGAAATGTCTGTGTGTGTGCGCTTGATGTGGTATGTGTGTGTTTGGGTGCACCTGGGTATGCTTGGACTGTGTTTGTGTGGCTGGCTGCATGTCCCTTGTGTTCACAGAGAGTCTGGCCAGTGCCAAAGAAGAGAATGTGGGCATCCACCAGGTCCTGGACCAGACGTTGTTGGAGATTAACAACCTCTGAGATGCCCTGGGGAGCACCCATCCCACTTCCCTACCCCACATATGCACCCCACTGGCATACTCAGGATGACATCAGCTGAACTACATCTTGGCCAAATCCACATATCCATTAAGAAGGGAAGCCCCGCAGCCTTACACCATGTCTCAGAGGTGTCTTGTTTGTGCACAGCCTGACTGGCTTTGTCCTGTCTTCATTAAAGCAGTTTGACAAGATGGATGGGTGTGCTTGGTCCTTGTCTGTGGGCACAGGCGCTGGGAGACATTGTGGTGGGGTCTCCTTGTCCAGTTCACACAAGGAGGCTCTGCAGGGTCTTGGGTCCAGGGCAGGTATGGCCAGTGTAAGCATGTCCCCCACAGCTGTGGGGAGATGAGAGCAATAACATGTATAGTTTGGGCTCTATCCCCACATCTCCACCTCCTTGGGATGAACAGAAAACCTCCAAGTCTCAAGCTCAGTCCAAACTGACCATCTTCTTCAAGTGCACAGTGAGACATATGTCACTAGTGTGTCCTCTTCCACAGCTGGCATGTTACCTGCTTCAAACTTGGGGAAGCCACAAGGTCTTTGATCTCTTCATGGAGTCTGCTTCATGGCTCATGGTCATGATGCTGAGCATGCATACAAGTGTGTGACCACGCATGCACACACTATTACTTACCAGAGTCTTCTCCAGGTCTGAGGTTAGCTGCTTACCCCACATACTAGTTGCATTTTCTATTACCAGTTGCTGAATGACTGCCTGAGGGGACAGCTGTATAAACTACCAAATATCGATACAGTAGGCAAACAATTTCCAAAGTGTTCAGGAAGTTTCATCCTGGTTTGCTGTGTTTTCTCCAACACAAAGAGAAGAGTGGCAGGATGTGTTTCATCACTGTTAACAAAAAAGACTGACACCCTGAGGATGTCTCAAGTCATGGTCTAGTCCTGCCCTCCACTTTGGGCCCCTCCATGATGTGTGCCAAGCCCTGTTGTCCCATGCTACCTGGCAAATATCCCTCTAAAAACACAACCTCATACTGCCAGGAAACATAATTTATGCTGACCCCTTGCTGAGCTGGGCCATAGCCCCAGCGTGCATCCAGCAGGGATAGCTTTTGTTACCTGCTTTCCTTTATTTGCTGCATGTCTCAGCTCAGAAAAGGAGCGTGGTGAGATTGCATGTCTTTCCTGCCCAGGTGCTACTGGACTCCTGCCCTCCTCCTGGTCCAGCACCTCTGGTTTGTGGCTCCAAGACTTTCTCCTACAGGGAAAAATGCTCCCCTCACATGGAGGGGACATTTTATGGTTGTCCGCCTGGGGTGCAGGACCTGCTGGGAGCCACAGCTTCCTTACCTGGGATGAGCTGGAGGGGAAGCACAGCTGTCCTGGCTGACAGAGCCGGGCCTGCACAAGAGCTGGGGCTCCTCTTTGGGTCCTCCTTGCTTTTCCACAGCACATCAGCTGAGCCATTCTGCTGATTGGTCAAAGTACTTTCCAGGCAGGGGGTTGTCTGTCTGTGAAAGGAACAAGAGTGCAAAATCACCTCTTCTGTGGGACCCTGTCCCAGTGAGCAGTGTCCCGCAATGCAAACAAGCCTGCCCTGCACTCCTGGGTCCCCTGAATCCAGCCTCTGTGCACCCTTGCCTTCTTGCTGGGACAAAGCCTTTTCACACCCAGTGTTTTTTCCCTATTAGCTGCCCAGCCTCCTGGTTTGGACCAGTCCATTTAACTGTTTACACCCTGCTGCAAGGGACTTCCCCCCCAACTTTCAGTGGTTTGGTGGCAAGATCCTATCTGCTGTTGCTAGGTGATGCTCTGCCCCAAAGATGTGAGAATATCTTTCACAATTGAGCAAAGCTTTGCATTTGAGAACTAGGCCTGTGTGAACCTCATGAGATTCAACAAAGCCAAGTGCAAGGTCCTGCATCTGAATCGGGGCAACCCACGTTATCAATACAGGCTGGGGGATGAAGGGATTGAGAGTGTTAGAAATGCAAAGGTCCTAAGAAAGGACTCGCAGTAGACGTACTAGTGAAGCAGTAATTTATTATACATTCTTGCAAGAGCGGGTATCCTAACAAAGTAGGCACACCTCTGGTCAGAGTTTTTAGCATTTTATACCCTATTCCTGTTGTCAGAAGTCCCTCCCTTGTTTCCCTATGAATTAGGTACTTCCAAGGTTTACAGGCTTGACCGAGGCGCCTTCTTCATAACAGTCCATAATAGTTTGTAATTGCATGTCTGACAGGTTCCTGCTTCCCCTTGGAGAAACTAATATTCCTGAGTTTACTGAGAAAAATGCAGTATCTTTCTAAGTTACTATTGTTTATTTAAATAGCCCTTAACTGCGGCCCCTTTATCTATTAACACATCTTGATTGGCAATTGTGCAATTTTGTCCTTCATCTTCCTTTTATCCCTAAGACTTAGCTTCAGGCCTCAGTTTCCAGTAAGATCACTTAAGGCTTCTAGTCTTTGGTAAACAATTCTTGATGGGGCAGCTTAAGTCTTTTATTCCTCAAGTTACTATAAAAATGATTATACTTATTCTGCAGTTTGCAAAAGCAACATTTCTCAGCATTTTCTACAACAGCAGCCCTGCAGAGAAGTATGTGAAGGTATGGGTAGATGAAAAGCTGGACATGAACCAGCAATGTGCGCTTGCAGCCCAGAATCATAGAATCATTTAGGTTGGAAAAGACCTTTAAGATCATCGAGTCCAACCATTAACCTAACTCTACCAAGTCCACTGCTAAGCCATGTCCCTAAGGACCATATCTACACAATTTTTAAACATGTTCAGGGATGGTGATTCAACCACTTCCCTGGTCAGCCTTTTCCAGTGCTTGACAATCCTTTTAGTGAAGAATTTTTTCTTAATATACAACCTAAACCTCCCCTGGTACAATTTGAGGCCATTTCCTCTTGTCCTATCACTTGCTACTTGTGAGAAGAGACCGGCACCAACCTCTCTACAGCCTCCTTTCAGGTAGTTGTTGTCGTGGTTTAGACACAGCTGGGAGCAGAGCACCACACAGTGCTCATTCACTGCACCCACACCCTGAATAGGGAGAAGAGGGAGAAAATAAGAAAACCCCACAGGTTGAGATAAGGACAATTTAAAACAACCACCACCCCCCAACCACCTCCCACTCCAACTGAAACAATACACAAAAAGAACAATATGGAACAAACTGAGAAATGGCAGTGGCATTACCCTGACCTGTTTGAAGAACAAAGAAGGTGTGCTTTGCCTGGTCCATCCCCCACCCTTCTGTAGCAGGCATATGTATCATAATGGACTAGCTTAATGGCCTAGCTTGCCATGAGACAGAAATAGAGATAATTTAGTGCACTTCAAGAGAAAGGTTGAGATGTTTATGACCATGAGATTCTGGTGCTATCTCTGGGGCTGGAGATAGACTGAGCTGGCAGCCAAACAGCTGAAGGAGGGAGTCTTGTGAAGATAAGATGGTCCTGTTTCAGATAAAATAACAAGAGCAAACAATTCTTGTTGCTGTTTATACTGGGAGCGGAGAGATGCAGCAACATATAAATTCAGCAAGAGCAGGCAAAAGAAGCAACTTTATTAATTTATAACCCCGTTTTATATACCCTAGCCCCATAGGGCGATTGGTCAGTGATCACCCATCTCCTAGGGTGATTGGCTCAAGTCCTACAACACCTATTTCAAAATATTTTTCCAATGTACCATAAACAGAACTTAGCAAAACACCAGGTGTTGGTCCAGCTTACAAAAACCATCCTACTGTTTCTCATAACATGTGTGAGAAAGGCAGGACTCTCACCGAATGTTGTGAGAACCTGAGAAAATCCCTCTGCTAGCAGATTTTCAGCACCCACGAAGTCTTGAAGGCCAGAGTGCCTGAGCAGAGACCTTTGACTAATTAACAGCAAAACTAATATTAAAGTTTTCACTCCTGAGTATGATAATGAGCCAAAAGGAGTACATGCTAAACATACATGACTATGTTACTCAACTCTCCACCCAAATCATGCTAAACATCATCTAGAAGGCAGGGACAGACAAAATTAGGATATAGAAAGCACAAAAGCACAAAGGGAATAAGCCTCTTGGCAGGGAGAATACTGAAAGTCTAGCAGAGACAGTGGACAGGCTGTACTCCTCTTCCACCACCCAAGACAGGGACACCTTCTTGGTAAGAATTGAGCCTTCGCTATACAGTATAACTTTCATTTCTATTATCTATTAGCGCTATAACTCAGGCCTGTGCCTCTGACTATGTCAGATGTTACCCAGGAATTCTTTACTTGAGCTCAATGATCCTTTTGAAGTCAGTGCATTTATCAACAGCAATTCTGAACCTATCTGTTGCTTTAATCATAGAATCATTAAGCTTGGAAAAGAGCTCCAAGATCATCGAGTCCAACCTTCTATACAACACCTCCATGACCACTAGACCATGTCCCGAAGCTCCACATCCAACTGTTTCTTTGAATGCCTCCAGGGATGGTAACTCCACCACTTCCCTGGGCAGCCTGTTCCTATGCTTAACTACTCTTTCAGTAAAGAAATTCTTCCTAATATCTAATCTTCCCCTGGTGCAACTTGTGTCCATTTCCTCTTGTCCTGTCATTAGTTACTAAGGAGAAGAGGCCAACACCGGCCTCACTACAACCTCCTTTCAGGTAGCTGTACAGAGCAATAAGGTCTCCTCTCAGCCTCCTCTTCTTCAGGCTAAATAATCCCAGTTCCCCCAGGCACTCCTCATAAGACTTCTTCTCCAATCCCCTTACCAGCTTTGTTGCCCTTCTCTGTACCCACTCCAGCACCTCAATGTCATTCTTATACTGTGTTGCCCAAAACTGAACACAGAACTCAAGGTAAGGTCTCACTAGTGCCGAGTACAGGGGCACAATCACTTTCTTCCTCCTGCTGGCCACACCATTTCTGATACAGGCCAGGATGCTGTTAGCCTTCCTGGGCACACTGCTGGCTCATGTTCAGCTGGCTGTAAACTAACACCCTCAGGCTCTTTTCAACCTGTCAGTTATCCAGCCACTCAGCCTCAAGGCTGCAGTGTTGCAGTGTCGCAACCAAAGTGCAGGACCCAGCATTGGGCCTTATTAAACTTCATACAATTGGCCTCAGCCCATCCATTCAACCTGTCCAGATGTCTCTGCAGACTCTTCCTACCCTCAAACAGATCAACACTCCTGCTTAATTTTGTGCTGTCTGCAAACTTACTGAAGGTGCACTCAATCCCCTCATCCAAATCATTGATAAAGATGTTAAACAGGACCGGCCCCAGAACTGAGCCCTGGGGAACACCACTGGTGACCAGTGGCCAACTGGATTTAACTCCATTTACCACAAGTCTCTGGGCTTGGCCATCCAGACAGGTTTTAACCCAGTGAAGAGTACACAGCTCTAATCCATGAGCCACCAGCTTCACCATCAGAATGCTGTGTGAGATGGTGTCAAATGCTTTACTAAAGTCCAAGTACACAACCTCTGCAGTTCCTCCCTTGTCCACTAGGCAGGTCACCTGGTCATAGAAGGTTGCTTAAGCAGGACCTGCCCTTCATGAACCCATGTTAGCTGCGCCTGATCCCCTGGTTGCCCTGCACTTGCCATGTGAGCATGATCAAGATGAACCACTCTATAATCTTCCCTGGTACCAAGGTCAGGCTGACAGGCCTGTAGTTCCCTGGGTCCTCCTTCCAGCCCTTCTTGTAGATGGGCTTCATGTTGGCAAGACTCCAGTCATCTGGGACCTCCCCTGTTAACCAGGACTGCTGATAAATGATGGAGAGAGGCTTGACAAGCTCCTGCATCAGCTCCCTCAGTACTCTTGGGTGGATCCCATCCTTCCCCATAGACTTGTGAGCGTCCAGATGGCACAGCAGGTCATTAACCACTTCCTTCTGGATTACAAGGGGATTATTCTGCTCTTCATTCCTGTCTTCCAGCTCAGGGGACTGAATACTCTGAGGATAACTGGTCTGCCTATTAAAGACTGAGGCAAAGAAGGCATTAAGTATCTCAGTCATTTCCTCATCCTTGGTGGCAATATTCCCCTTCACATCCAATAAGGGATGAAGATTCTCCTTGGCTCTCTTTTTGTTGTTAATGTATTTGTAAAAACACTTTTTATTATCTCATACAGCAGTGGCCAGACTGAGTTCCAGCTAGACTTTTGCCTTCCTAATGTTCTCTCTGAATGGCATAACTAGATCCCTGTACTCTTCTTGAATATCCTGCCCCTTCTTCCAGAGGTAGTAAACTCTCCTTTTTTTGTTTTCCTAAGTCCCAACTAAAGCTCCCTGTGCCCCTAAGACTTCCTTCTTGAAGAAAGTCTGGCCTTCCTGGATTTCTTTGCCCTTCAGGACCATCTCCCAAGGGACTCTCTCAATCAGTGACCTGAACAGGCCAAAGTCTGCCCTCTAGAAGTGCATGATAGCAGTTGTGCTG
>JANVCC010009740.1:63368-97742 GCA_025345505.1 Todiramphus chloris collaris
GAGAACATTATCTTTTCATGGTCACTAAGCCCAAGACAGTCTTCAACCACCACATCACCCACCAGTCCTTCTCTGTTAGCAAGCAGCAGGTCTAGCAAGGCACCTCCACTGGTAGGCTAATTTACCAGCTGTATCAGAAAGTTTTCTTCCACACACTCCAGGAACCTCTTAGACCATTTCCTCTCTGCTGTGTTGTTTTTCCAGCAGTCACCTGGTAAGTTGAAGTCTCCCATGAGAACAAGGGCTGGTGATTTTGAGACTTCTGCCAGATGCCTGGCACACTTCATCAACCTCTTCATCCTGGTTGGGTGGTCTATAACAGACTCCCAACAGGATATCTCCCGGTGCCATGTAAATCTCCCCATGATAAGAGAATTCAACATTCCGTTGGTGGTACCAGTCTCTGAGCTACATGTTAATCTGGTGTGTTTTCCTGTTCCTTTCAGTATTCTTCTCTGAAATGAAGGGATTGAGGATAACACTACCAATTACCCCA
Source organism: Todiramphus chloris collaris (assembly GCA_025345505.1). NCBI lineage: Eukaryota > Metazoa > Chordata > Aves > Coraciiformes > Alcedinidae > Todiramphus > Todiramphus chloris. The sequence goes on from JANVCC010009740.1 coordinate 63,865, forward strand.
ATGCCCTGAAGTCCTTTTTAATTGCTTTTGGACTTCTCTCTGTAACCTCATCACTACCAACCTGGATAGACAATATTGTCTAATTATGAGTTTCCTAGTAACATTGCTAACCCAAGCACCAGGGAAGCAGCAAACTTCCCTGTGGGATGGATCCGGTTGACATATGGGGCCCTCTGTTCCCCTCAGAAGGGAATCACCCATGTCATGGTTTAGGGTCAGGGCAGCCCACTAGACCTATAACAGATTCTCTCTGTTAACCCCTCTCCGTCCCCAAAGGGGAAGAAAAAGGGAATAAGGGAGAAAGACTTATTGATTAGAAAAGGAAACTAGAACAGCTTTAATGAAAATTAAAATAATAATAAAAATAAATGGCACACTTTCAGGTGCCATGTGTGCAACTCCTTTATCAGGAGAGAAGGCGAAGGACGTCTGCCAACATTACCTAACCACATTTGCTGTATTGGGAGTTCCTGACAAAATCAAGACAGATAACGGCCCAGGCTATGTCTCCCACAGAGTCTCTTCTTTCCTGCAGGACGGGGGTGTTATTCATGTGTTGTGGGAGGCCTCGGCTTGTCTGAGGAATTAGAATGTGAGTTAGATAAATAACCTTGAAGTGAACATCTGTGTACCCTTGAGGAGGCCAGGAAATCCTGAGAAAAAAAACACCAGTTCACAAACAAGGAAAGCTTATCAATGTTATAACAGAAAGAAAGAAGCACCCAATTGTGGACAGGTGGTCTTTAATTAGGCCAATCAGGTGTGGGCACTTATTATTAGAATGATTATAAAAGGACGTGCAGCCCCAGCAGTATTTGAGGCATGAGCATTTGGGTCTTTAGAAAAGTAATGTGAGTGAGGTTGGGGTGAGTCTGTCTCAACAATGACATGTTGATCCATACTCTGACATTCATGTTAATGATATTCCTCATTCTCCCACAGGTCATGCTATAGTTGGGTGGGCTCAGAGATCTCTAAAGGCCATGTTAGAAAAACAAAAAGAAGGAATGCAGGGGGAGAGGCTGTGAGCACAAACCAATAAGGCTCTCTGTCTTGAATTTCTTGAACTGAGAGATAGAGGGGATGCAACCGATGTTAAGGCATTTTCAGTCCGTAGTAGGAACTGGGTGAGGAGTTAATGGAAAAGCTCAGGTCATGGTATGAAACCTAGAATCTCATATATGGGAAGATCCATTCACATTAATAACATAGGATCAAGGCTATGCTTGTGTTTCCACAGGTACAGGACCATGATGGGTTCCGGCATGAATGGCAAAATCATACATGGAAGCCTTGTCATCTGCTGTGGTTTCCTTGGTATAGTGACAGTGATATGGATACTATCACAACTGAAGGAAAACGTATGGGTGACACTGGCTGATGCCATGGGTCAAGATGCTAATGACATGGGTCAAGACACTACCTGCCTGACAACCTCATCACCTGATAACCCATTTACCACATGTTTGCTTGGTGCCCTGATTGACCAGGGGGGTGGGAGCGCCTGGCCAATTCCATCCATACACACGAGGCCATAAAGGTGGAGAAGCCATATGGAGGGGACTGGATGGTGTATATGTGGCTACTTGCCTGCCACATACATCTTTGCCTCCACGGGAACTGGAACTTCTGGGTTCTGTGTAAATGGATTGATGTCTATTCTTTAATTACTCTGGGTGGTTTGACAACTGGTTTCAAGGTCTTGGGCCTTTGAGCCAGAAACTGGTAAAACTAGGCCTAATGTGTTTATTAACCTTTGTATGTCTCATGATGTGTTCCATGTATCATTAGCTGTGCCAGAGCAATAATTGACAAAATGATCAAGCAGGTATTAGTTGTTCAAATTAATAAAGAAGGGGGAATTTGGGGTGTGGTGGGTCTGTCTGAGATGCTTTTCCCCATCCAGCCCTCATGCTGCAGTACTGGGAGCTGGAGGGTGTTGATAACACACCCGTGTTATGACTGCCAGTGCTCACACGGCACCAGAGGCTGTGGGGGCAAGAGGGGGGAGGGGATACAGCCGACCTGAGCTGACCAGTTGGATATTCCATACCATATGACGTCAGCTCAACTATAAAGGGAGAGGGCAGGAAGAGGATGGTGGGGCATTCTGCTTTGTCCTCCAAGCGGCTGCTTCGTATTCCTGGAGCCCTGCTTCCTGGACTCAGCCTGACATCACCTGAAGACAGGAAGTAGAAAATAACATCTTATCTATCATAACCCACATTTCTTTTTGTCTTATTCTCTCCCTGTGTGCCATGGTGATGGGGGTCGCAGTGAGAGAGGGGCTTGGTGGGCACCTGGTGCTGTACCAGGGTCAACCCACCACAGGGGGATATGAGCTGAACAGTCAGCGGGGCAGCACTACAGATCTGTTGATCTTAAAACCATGGTGTCTTGGTTTGAAAGACAGGTGTCTGCCAAGGAAAGCAGGAGTCTCCCTTGGAATGGCAAATGCAACCCCCTCCCTTCTGAATGGTTGTAATTTTGAAATTAAGGGGCTTTCAGGCAAAGATGAGGAATAGGAATAACCATTCTTTAATAAATATATATAAAACAAGGCAAACAAACAAAAATAACTATGGCAGTAACAAAAAACAGAGCCAGGTACCCTGTCCCAACCTCTCAGCTCCCGGTGAGCAGGGAGGGCACGATGGTCTCCCCGTCGCTCCGGAGCGAGCTCAGTCCTCATGTGGCAATGGCCAACGAAAAGCCTGTGTCACAAACCCCCTTGGGCAGCCGGTCCTGGTGTCCAGCAGGAACCTTGGGAGACAGCAGGGCCAGAAGGAGAAGCAGCAGGAGACGCAGCAGGGACGACCTCTCTCCAAGCTGATCCCGGTGTCCAGCCGGATCCTCGGGAGGCAGCAGTGGTAGAAGGAGAGCAGGGAATGCAGTGGGGATGAGTTCTCTCCACCACTGAGGGCAGCTTGTCCTCACCTCGAATGCAGGGAGGAAACCATGAGCCCTAGGGGCTACACCCAACCCCCTTTATTCAGCTGGCTGGAACCCTCCCCCTGTGGCCAGGTCTTTTTGTCTCTCTCAAGTACAGCAATTTATCTCCTTGATGAACAAGTATGTGTGGTAGTATAGGGATGTGGCAATGCGGAAGATCACATGCTGTAATGGAAATGTAGAAACCAGGTATGATACCACCCACGAAGGGCTGGGTCTGTTACTGGTATATAAGTGCCTGTAGCCTTTAATAAAGCGCCATTTTGCCTTCCTCTCTATGAGAGTCTGAGTCTGACAATGGACCCTCGGTGTCTCCCGGGATTTCGGCACTGAGGATAGGACACGTTAATCACAACAAGTATGGAAAAATTCTTTAAGAGAGAAAGGAAAACAGAAGAACTCCCCAAAACCCCAACACATGGGTGTCACAGTTTAGGGTCAGGGCAGCCCCTTAGAACAGGCTGGTAACTTCAGAAAGTGCAGTTAATTAGAAAACCAAGCTGAAAAGTAAAATTACTGAACAGAATTAGTTCTGTTTTCACTTAAACCAGGACATTCCACCCCTTATTCCATACCATTTACGTCATACCCATCACTAGTTTATCATTTCTTTATATATAAAAGTTCATTGAGTTCATGATTGTAGATTTCCATCCATTGTAACAGTCTCTCAAAGATGGAATTCATCACAGTTCGTGTCTACAGGTTGCAGATTCATCTCAGGAGGTTACTGGACACCACTTGATGAGCTCCTGTCATCACCATGATGTTATCCTGAAAGACACTTATTGAATACTGTTAATATTATGTAATTAATATACAGCTTTGAATCGAGTATTCTCACCCAGGGTTAAATTTCCTTGAGGTACACACTGTACTTCACCGTCTTCCATTATCACCCACCAAGTACTTCCAGGTCCTTGAGTGAAAGCAGTCCCACGAATGGGTTTGCCTTTGCCTGAAGCAGGAAATACCCACACAGTTTTCCCCAACAGATTCCTTTCATACACCACAGGGACTTTATCCCCTTCTGCTGTGTGTAATGGGTCTGACAGAGCAGGACCAGATCGATTGATGGATCCTCTGGTGTTGACTAACCAGGTGGCTTGGGCTAAATGCTTGTCCCAGTTTTTAAAGGTTCCACCCCCCACTGCTTTTAAAGTAGTTTTTAACAATCCATTGTATCGCTCAATTTTTCCAGAGGCTGGTGCATGATAGGGGATGTGATACACCCATTCGATACCATGCTCTTTGGCCCAATTGTCTATGAGATTGTTTTTGAAATGAGTCCCACTGTCAGACTCAATTCTTTCTGGAGTACCATGTCGCCACAAGATCTGCTTTTCAAGGCCCAGGATGGTGTTCCGGGCAGTGGCGTGAGGTACAGGATGTGTTTCCAGCCAGCCAGTGGTTGCTTCCACCATTGTAAGCATTGTGGGACTACAAACAGCAGCTTTCCACTTCCGATGGTTTCCTACAAGACGGCAAGATCCACCAGTAAACAGAGCATATTGCTTAACATTATCTGATAACTGATTATATGGTGGGGCTTCTTCAGCAAGTGTCACCACCTCTTCTGGTGGCATTCCAAAGTCTTTACCTTCTGTCCAATCCATGATCACCTCTAAGATTCCTGGGCGACTGAGGTTCCCTATTCGAGCTCTCTGGGTGATTAATGCAGCCCACTTACTCCATGTGGCATCGGTGGCATGATGAGTGGAAGGGAATTTACCCTTGAACATCCAGTTTAGGACTGGTAACCTTGGTGCTAGGAGGAGCTGTGCTTCAGTACCGACCACTTCTGAAGCAGCTCGAACTCCTTCATATGCTGCCAATATTTCTTTTTCTGTTGGAGTATAGTTGGCCTCAGAGCCTTTGTAACCTCGACTCCAAAATCCTAGGGGTCGACCTCAAGTTTCCCCTGGTGCTTTCTGCCAGAGGCTCCAGGTAGGACCATTATTCCCAGCTACAGTATAGAGCACATTTTTAATGTCCTGTCCTGTTCGGACTGGCCCAAGGGCTACTGCATGTACAATTTCTCGTTTGATCTGTTCAAAGGCCTGTTTTTGTTCAGGACCCCAATTAAAATTGTTTTTCTTTCGAGTCACTTCATAGAGAGGTTTTACAATCTGACTGTAACCAGGAATGTGCATTCTCCAGAAACCCACAGCACCTAAGAGGGCTTGTGTTTCCTTTTTCTTAGTTGGTGGGGGCATTGCTGTTATTTTGTTAACCACATCCATTGGAATCTGGCGACGCCCATCTTGCCATTTGATTCCAAAAAACTGGATCTCTCGTGCAGGTCCCTTGACCTTGCTTTTTTTTTATGGCAAAAGCAGCATCTAAAAGGATTTCAATTATTTTCTTACCTTTCTCAAAAACATCTTCTGCTGTGTTACCCCACACAATCATCAATGTATTGCAGGTGTTCTGGAGCTCTACCTTTCTCCAGTGCAGTGTGGATCAGTCCATGGCAAATGGTAGGGCTGTGTTTCCACCCCTGGGGCAGTCGATTCCAGGTGTATTGGACACCTCTCCAGGTGAAAGCAAACTGAGGCCTACACTCTGGTGCTATTGGAATAGAGAAAAATGCATTAGCAATGTCAATGGTAGCATACCACTTAGCGGCCTTGGACTCCAGTTCATACTGGAGTTCCAACATGTCCGGCATGGCAGCACTCATTGCTGGCGTAACCTCATTCAGGCCACGATAGTCCACTGTTAATCTCCATTCCCCATTAGATTTTTCACACCGGCCATATAGGACTGTTAAAGGGTGAGTGAGTTTTGCTAACCACCTCTTAACTCTCTAGTTGACAGATCAGCTTCTGGATAGGAGCTACAGAGTCTCGGTTGGTGCGATATTGTCGTCGATGCACTGTTCCAGTAGCAATTGGCACCTTTTGATCCTCAACTCTCATCTTATCCACAATGGCAGACTCCTCTGAAAGGTTAGGTAGAACAGTCAGCTGTTTCTTGTCCTCAGTCTCTACAGCTGCTATACCAAAGACCCACCGATACCCTTTTGGGTCCTTATAATACCCTTTCTTGAGGAAGTCTATGCCAAGGATGCATGGAGCATCTGGACCAGTCACTATAGGGTGCTTTTCCCATTTATTCCCAGTTAGACTCACTTCAGCCTCTACTACAGTCAGTTCTTGAGCTCCTCCTGTTACTCCAGTAATGGTAACAGATTAAGTCCCTTTATGATTCGATGGCAATAGGGTGCACTGTGCACCAGTATCTACAAGAGGTTTATATTTTTGTGGTTCTAACGTGCCAGGCCATCGAATCCACACAGTCCAATAAACTCTGTTGTCCCTCTCCTCCACCTAGCTGGAGGCAGGTCCCCTCTAATTCCGAGGCTATTGTCCATAATTAGTAACTGGGTTTCTGAAGATCACTGGGTGTACATGGTTCATCTGCTTAACAGGGTACATGCAGATCATAGGAATTACACTGTTGACAGGATTTGCACTATTTACAGGATTTACGCTATTTACAGGATTCACACTATTTACAGGATTGGTATTGATTACAGGAATCACATTTTCATTCCCCCTACTCACGTTTTGACCTGAGGTCCATGTAGTTGGACCAGAGGACTGCTCATAGAGACTGGAGCAGCCTCCCTTCTGGAAGAATTCTCTCTTCTCTTTGTTTTACCTTGTAAGTAGAGTACCCGTGCCTGTAGAGCAGTGGTAGGTTTTCCATCCCATCTGCTCATTTTCTCTCCAAAGGCACAGAGAAGAGACCACAGGGTACGTCGTGACATATACTGTTCCTGTTTAGCTGGTCTCGAAGAAGAGCGCATTCTCCTAGTGGCTTCAACACGGGTCCACTGAGGGGAAGAATAAGATCTTTTCTCCCTTCTCTCTATTTTTGCAACCAGTTTTTCAACTGATCTCTCCAGGGCTGATACACGGACATGTAGAGAACCAGAGACATTGTCTTCATACTGTCGTGCTCTCTTGGCCACTTCTGTCACAGTTGGTACCTCGTTGTCTGTTCCCCAGACCGATGTTGACAATGTGTGGGAATATGCTGACGGGGCACTCCACACAAACTTCTGCAAGATGGGTCACTGGCATGGGATTGCATCAGGGTTCACTATTTGCCTGTCACCATAAATCACCTGTCACACAGCTAATTCTCTCAAGTACTTAATACCTTTCTCCATGGTGGTCCATTTGCTTGGGCGGCAATCGATGTCCTCCTTATAGGGGTACCTGGATTTTACAGCTGACAAGAGTCTTCTCCAGAGACTGATAGTGTTGCTTTTTCTTGCAAGCTCTTGATCAATGCCTCCATCTCTGGCCAGGAATCCCATCTGCCTGGCTTCTCTGCCATTCAGTTTGATGGTGTGGGCCCCAGTATCCCAGCATCGGAGTAGCCAAGTGATCAGTGGCTCACCTTCATGATGGCTATAGTCCGTTCTCAGATTTCTTATCTCCTTTGTAGGTAAAGATTTGTTGGTACCCTCTGCGTCTGATGACTCCACATCTGATGGGTTTGCTTTAGAAGGGCCTGCTCCACTATCATCTGACCACACTGGGCGATCTGTTTTTGTTAGGTGTTTCTTTCCAGTTGCAGTGGCATCAGGCTTTGCATCTGGTTCTGACTCATACTCAGATTCAGCTTGAGAAGGACCGTCTCCCTGATCTGTTGCAGGACTTGTCTGTTTTGTTTGTTTTCTTTTCTTCACAGGAGCAACTTGTACAGGTGCAGTTTGAGTGGGAGTGGTCACAGTAGCTGTCGGTGCAGCAGCCGGCTTTGCTGCTGGAGCTGGAACAGCTCCAGTGCTTGTTGTGGGAGTTGGAGCAGCAGCAGCGTTTGTTTTGAGAACAGGAGGAGCAGCAGCAGCAGGGCTCATTGGGGGGGCCTGCGGAGACTGAACAGTTGCAGCATGTTTCCTGCATGCAGAGTGTATCACGGACCATCGCAAGGAAGAGGCACGTAATCTATGTTTTTTGGTGGCTACCCAACTGGTATTACTGCACTGATGACTAATCTGATGCCACACAGTGAAGATATTAGAAATTAATAATAATAATATGATCTTTTGGTAATAACCATGTCCTGAATCCTCACAATTTGGAGTTCTAAAAACTGGTGTAGTCAGATTAGCATAATGCGGAGCAGTATATATTCCCGAGATGAAAACAAAAGTATTCCTAGTAATAAAATTCACTATGTAATGCCAGTAGTATCGAGACGCACTCGCTGCCCAATTCAGTGCAACATAAATCAGAGATAAACACCACAGGAAAGCAGAGGCTTTCGCCCAGCACCCAAACACGAGAGCATTCATATAAACAGTGAGAATGAGCAAACAGTGACATAACGCGTATGACACGTAAGGGAACAGTACAGCATTTAACTCTGAAAAAAATGCTAAAAAGACACAAACAGACACTGCTCTCAGAAAGGACATCATTTAGGCAGTCTGTTTTAGTTTCCAATTCTTAAAGACACTCAGGAAAAAAGGTGATACTCTCTGAAGCAAGTGAACCGAAATCTGAACTATTTTGGCAATCTAGCAGAGCTCTGATAGTGCCCCACGTTGGGCACCAATAAATCTGTCACGGTTTAGGGTCAGGGCAGCCCCTTAGACCTATAACAGGCGCTCTCTGTTAACCCCCCTCCCTTCCCAAAGGGGAAGAGAAAAGGAATAAGGGAGAGAGACTTAGCGATTAGAAAAGGAAACTAGAACAGCTTTAATGAAAAGGAAATTAATAATTATAAAAATGGAATATATACAAATATATACAAAACCAGTATCGAACCCAACCCCCCTGATGGTAATTACATCACCGTCACCACTGATGCTGTGGAGGCACCGGGGCAGTCCCAGACTGGGCCCCGCAGCAGACGGGAGCTGTGTTCAGGAGCTGCATTCTGGTACCGGGTTCAGGAACATGCAGACCGGATCGAAGGCAGAATGGACAGAGGCCTCTTTGGATGCTCCGAGGAAGGAACCGAAAGAGGACCCGAGCCAAGCCAAGCAAAAGCTGGCAAGGCAGTCCAAGAGGGGAGAGAAGAGCCCAGAGACCCTTCGGGTCCCTCAGCTCTAGCCCAAATATGGCGTATATGGGATGGAATAGCTCGTTGGCCAGTTTAGAGTTACCCGTCCTGTCCACTCCTCCCTGCAGGTACAGTCTTTCACTTTTCTGCACCCCCCAATGTGGTACACAAGATCCATCAGTGGCCTTGGTCTGCATACCAATCCTTGGTAGTAACTCTAAACATGAGGTGTTATCACTGCTAGAAGCAGACACTGTCTGTGAGAACAGGCTGGTAACTTCAGAAAGTGCAGTTAATTAGAAGAACCAAGCTGAAAAGTAAAATTACTGAACAGAATTAGTTCTGTTTTCACTCAAACCAGGACAATGGGAAAGATCATCGTAGAGGTAAACTTTGTAACTGCAGAAGCTAAACAGCCTTGAGTTAGAGATAAGGAGAATTCTGAGGTCTTGCAATGCTAAATAGAGCAACCAGAACAGGGGTATATAAGTGCACTTGTCTGTAAAATAAAGGTATTCAGTTGAATCCTCACCTGGAGTCCGTGTCTCAATACACTGCACACATCCTCCCTCATTACCCACGAAATACATCCAGGTCCTTGAGCAAAGACAATCCCACAAACAGGTTTCCCCTTTCCCAAAGGAGGAACGACCTGCACTGCCTTCCCCAGCCTCTTCCCTGTGTGCACTACAGGGACCTTATCTCCTCCCATTGTATACAGGTGTGATATATAGTGTAACAATTCGTGTCAGTGGTGTGGTGAAGCATGTCAGATGAATTATTGAAATAGATGAGATGTGGAAAATACTGAACAAACAAAGAGAGGAACTGCATAAAGTTTCCAATTAACTTTAGATAAGGATCAGCTAACTCTGCTTGTCACTCGTTTAACCACAAGAATTATTTTAAGTTTTTTGCTTACCTGTAGATAGAGATTTGCAGATTATACTTGTCAATCATTTAACCAAAACATTTGTGGCTAAGAATGAACCCCATAAGGGAAAGAAGTTTAAGAAAATGTGGGGCGGAACTGATGAGGAAGACTATAACCTTCATCATGGATGACCACCAGAAGGACCACCAGTATTGTGATTAACGTGTCCTATCCTCTGTGCCGAAATCCCGGGAGACACGGAGGGTCCATTGTCAGACTCAGACTCTCATAGAGAAGAAGGCAAAATGGCGTTTTATTAAAGGCTACAGGCACTTATATACCAGTAACAGAGACAACCCTTCATGGGCGGTGTCCTACCTAGTTCCTACGTTTCCGTTACAGCACGTGATTTTCCGCATCTCCACATCCCTATACTAACACAATTCCCCCCTCTCGATACCAATGAAGATACAATATTAAGTGCATTGGTGATGATAGTCAGTCATGTGAGCTAACAAGACATACTGTGCCTCTACTGTGTTATGACTGCCAGTGCTCACACGGCACCAGAGGATGGGGGGGCAAGATGGGGGAGAGGATACAGCCGACCTGAGCTGACCAGTGGGATATTCCATACCATATGACGTCAGCTCAACTATAAAGGGAGAGGGCAGGAGGAGGAGGATGGGGGGGCATTCTGCTTTGTCCTCCAAGCGGCTGCTTCGTGTTCCTGGAGCCCTGCTTCCTGGACGTGGCCCAACATCGCCTGCGGACGGGAAGTAGAGAATAACATCTTATCTATCATAACCCACACCCCCTTTGCTTTGCGTCTTATTCTCTCCCTCTGTGCCGTGCTGAAGGGGGTCAGGGGGAGTGATAGAAGGGCTTGGTGGGTACCTGGTGCCGTGCCAGGGTCAACCCACCACAGTACCTTTTTGGCGACCAACGTGGGGCATGAGCAGCTGCTTGCTTGCTTGTGTGCCTGCTTACTTGATTTAGATATTAGTAGCAAATTACTGTCCAGTCCACAGAGTTTGCTTCCACTACTTATCTGGTGTTTTGCTAAAATGTTTACTGAAACAATGTCTCTTTGCTTTGCTTTTGCATTGATAGCTTCAATGTGCTGGGGAAGCTTCTGTGTCGAGAGGATGAAGGGACTCGGGAGCACCCTGGTACAAATAGTAACGATGTGTTTCATGCTGGCATCGGTGGCTTTTCTGTGTTGGGGGGGGGGCTACCTTGGGGAGAAAATGATTGAATCTATCTCTCTCTTTCTACCGGAAATTGATGTAGATGATTTATTCGTGCATGCTCCCAAGGTCCTTGTCCACCCTTACGTGAGCTTCTTGATACTGATAATCAATATCGTTGGCCTAATCTGGGTTGTGTGTAGTCTGGTCCCAGTTTGGCCTGAGAGGAGACAAGTTTCAGGTGAGGTGGCACCGAAATGTGCCCTGAGACGGCCTGTCCCTGGGTGGCAAGGGGTCTGTCAGGATTTGGGCAGGTTCCTAGGACGGTTGTCACCTCCTGTAGCCTGGGACTTTACCCCTGAACAGGCAAGCAACCCTGGCAAGCTGACACAGCATCTAATAGAAGGGTGCCTTGTCTACCCCGATGAGAACCAGCAGCTCTTAGCACTGTACTGGGGCCTGGCCTGTGCCTATCGAGCCACAGTTGAGTACTCTCAGAGGACTGTGGTTGAGGCAGGGACCCAAACTGCATCCGAAGACACCCAAGTTGAGATAGGGACTGCAACAACAACAACTGCCAAAGTTGCCCCAGTAGTGGAAAAGAAGCAGTGGACAAGGAGAACAACAGGCCCCTACCCTCGGTTAGTGAGGGATGTGGAAGAGGAGGAAGAACACGACCAGCAAGCTGGACCCTCAACAGGAAGACAGGAGGAGGGGGTGACAGAATTGAAGCAGGAGGCAGAAACCACCCGGTCCCTGACTTTGTCAGAACTTCGAGACCTGAGGAAGGATTACAGCCACCAGACAGGGGAACGGATTGTTACCTGTCTGCTTCGTTGCTAGGATACTGGGGCTGACACGCAACAGCTGGAAGATAAGGAAGCCCAACAGCTGGGCTCCCTTGCTAGGAATCGTGGCATTGAAAAGGGAATTGGAAAAGAGGCAGCAATTTGCAGTCTCTGGAGACGGCTCCTTTCAAGCGTCAAAGCAAGATATCCATTCAAGAAAGACTTAATGAACGCCACCTCCTCAGGAAAATGGTCCACTGCTGATGAAGGTATCCAGTACCTGAGGGAACTAGCAGTACTGTGTGGGAGAGTGGCTACAGGGTAAGGGTCACGTTCCCATGCAGAGACTTGCTGACGAGGAGCTGCACAGGCACAGGACACAGATAGTGTAACAGAATAGCAAGGTCAGATTGTTCCTTGAGAATGGGAGTTCTACAGCAACAAGATGCCTGGGGTTTAAGACATGAGGAGCTGCACCAGCTGCACGACCACAGAGATAAGCAACTGGGCATGTCTGACTTTTTATAGCCTAACCAATAATGAGCTTGCTTTTGCACTATGTATGAGCCTCATTAATAACTGTATAAAAGAGTGTTGGTCTTAACAATAAACGAGAATTGCCTGATTGCTCACATTGAGTGCCGTAATTCTCCCACCGTCTCCGACAAATGGTGACCCCGACGACGACCACGACATGATACTGCTGGTCAGAACACACTCCGACGTGCCAAACGGATGTCTTCGCCACAAAGAGACGGTGCTGAGGGAACGGATCCCGTCGCAGCAGGGATGGTAAAAGTTGAAACGGCAAGAAGCCATACAGCAGGGCCCCCGGCGACCTCATAGGAGAGTCTGTGGCCGTAACGTGCTGCTGGTGACCTTGTAGGGCTGCAAGAGCGTGCGCTGAAGGTAAAATGGAGAGGCAAGCAGCATATGATTTATTTGCCTGCTTCTTAGAGAAGCGACAGGTTAAGGGCATAGACTTGCGAAAAGACCTCCCTGGGCTGTTAGCTTATGGGTACGCGCGAGGATGCTTTAAATTCAGGGATATACTTCGGGAGGAGATTTTAGATGACGATAAAACCACGAGGAAATTAGGGAAGCAGTCGAGGATAGTACATAATGCGCTTTTGCAACATCAGGCAGAACAGAAAGCTGCCCACCAAGCGTCGGCAGCTATGGGGAGGAATAGGTTGCTAGAGGGAGTGAGCGATTGTCCCCTACCCCCCCGCTGTGTCCACTATCCTGCTACCACCTCCTAGCCAAGAGCTCCCTCTGCCGGATCTGCAGCCATCAGCCCCACCAGCACAGGGGCCGGATACGCAGCCGTCGCAGCGGCCGGAACCGCCGCCGCCCGGGGAAGAGGCCGTCTCCGGAGCAGACAGCGATCTAGGGGCGGCGATTGCCCGAGAAAGACGGGAGGCATGGGCTGCTTTAGCTCGGGATATTATGGGATCCGGGAATAATGAAGCGGCTAATTCTGTCCTAGAGGTGGTTTGCCCGGTAACATTTACGCCGGCAGCCGGGGGAGGGATGAATGCCACGATATTGGCACTCGATTGGACATGGCTGGCTCAACTCCGCTCCACTGTCAGCCAGTTCGGCGTCACTAGTGAGCCGGTGAGACAGATGATCGACTATCTTTGGGGGATGCAGATTCTGTTGCCCTCAGATTGTCGAGCGATCATGAAGCTCATCCTTAGCCAGCACCACCAGCTACTTTATAATGCCCACTGTCAAGCGTATTGTCAAGAATCTGTAGCTGTGCAGAGACAGCCGGGTGATCTGCTACATGGGCTGACTCTCGATGAGCTGATGGGTCTGGGAGCCTATTCCCGTGTTGAAGCCCAAGCCATACTCGGTGCTGACAAGTTGAAAGAGGCGATGCGATTGGCCCGAGCTGCTTTTGATAAAATCAAGGCCCCCGGAGGGGTTCCTAGTTACATGGGGATAAAACAGGGCAGGGAAGAGCCGTTTGGGACCTTTATAGATAGAGCTGCTAATGCGATCGAGCAGGATGGGGTTCCTGAGTACATGAGGGGGGCATTGTTAAAGCAATGCGCTCTACAGAACTGCAATGCAACCACCCGAGCAGTTCTAAATACCTTGGGGGCGAATTGGACCATAGAGGAAGCGTTAGAGCGACAAAGTGCAGTGCCTAATAGGACGGGACGTGTTGGCACAGCTCAGAGTGGTGTTGACAAACGAACGCCCTTTAGCATAGCAGCCATTGCATGCACTTTCCCCATCCCACTGACTTGGACTGTGACTACTCCGGTGTGGATTGATCAATGGCCGCTAAAGAGGGAAAGTCTACACCAAGCTCACCTGTTGGTGATGGAACAGGTTGAGCAAGGACATTTACAACTATCAACGAGTCCTTGGAATACTCCCATTTTTGTCATAAAGAAAAAGCCGGGCAAATATCGGTTATTACATGATTTAAGGGCAGTGAATAAGCAAATGGAGCCAATGGGGGCGCTGCAGCCGGGTTTGCCTAATCCGTCCATGCTCCCCCAAGATTGCCCCTGTTGGGGTTTTGGGGAGTTATTCTGTTTTCCTTCTCTTAAAAAATTTTCCATACTTGTTTGTCAGGGAGGTAAATGGCTGTACTTAAGAGAGAGAAAAGGACCTGGCCACAGGGGGAGGGGTCCAGCCTGAGGAATAAAGGGGGTTTGGTGGAGCCCCTGGGGCTCTCTCTCCCTTGGTTTGCTCCCTGCATTCGAGGAGGAGAAGCAGCCCTCGTGGTGCAGAGAACTCTCCCTGCTTCGTCTCCTGCTCTCCCTGCTGCCTACCAAGGATCCGGCGGAACACCGGGATCAGCTTGGAGAGAGGTCGTCCCTGCTGCGTTTCCTGCTTTTCGTTCTACCCCTGCTGTCTCCCGAGGATCTTGCTGGACACCGGGATCGGCTGCCCAGAGGGTTCGTGATGCGGGCTTTCCGTCAGCCATTGCCACGTGGGGACTGAGCTGGCTCCGGAGCGGCGGGGAGACCATCGCGCCCTCCCTGCTCCCCGGGAGCCCCCGAGAGGTTGGGACTGGGTTCCCTGTGCTGTTTTCCTGTTACTGCCGTAGTTATTGTTGTTTGTTCGCCTTGTTATATATATATTTAGTAAAGAACTGTTATTCCTATTCCTCATACCTTTGCCTGAAAGCCCCTTAATTTCAAAATTACAACCATTCGGAGGAGAGGGGGTTGCAGTTTTTCCCTTCCAAGGGGGACTCCTGCCTCCCTTGGCAGACACCTGTCTTTCAAACCAAGACAGATTTTGGCGCCCAACGTGGGGCACGAGGGCATCGAGAGGAAAGGGTGATAAAAGGAATAACAGTTCCTGGGTAATCTAATTTTGTGTGATGAATATTGCAACCTTGTTAGGAAGCACCATGTGGTCTGGCTTGCCCCCGTTCATATGGCACGTGGTCGTGGCTGTGTTCCTCCCCTTTGCAGCTCCTTTTCTAAACATGGATCCCCTGACTAAGGCTACTGTGGCTGTTATCCAGTTTGCAGAGTGGGTTGATAAAGTGAGGGATTAATGGGTTTTCATGTTCCTCTGGAGTGTGGGCACATGGATAAAGGGCTATCATACACTAAGCGTATGTTTCTGGGGTTATATGAAAAATGGTACCTTCTGTGAGGAAATAACACGGTGGGAACTTTTCTCCCAACCTTTCAACCAGTTCTTTGGGCCTACCCCACTGGCTGTTGAAGGGTTTAGATTTCCTCTAGATACTAACCAAATGTTGTTGATAGGCCTGCTCTATTTAGCATTCAGATCGGCTTGGATAACTGCCCAGGTGCCTACCCCAGAGTCTAGGGGTGCTGCCCCAGAACCTGACACGGCCCCAGCGACTAGAGACCCTGCCCCACAGCCCGACCCTGCCCCACAGCCTGACCCTGCCCCACAGCCTACCTCAGAATCAGACCACCCAAGTTGGGTAGTGGTACTGGTGAAGGAGATACGTGAGATGGGACAGATGCTGAGGGAATACACTTCCCCAGCTGATGGTAAACCCTCTCCCTGCCCCAAAGAGGGGGATCCTGGTGGTGCAGCAGTGGAACCCACAAATGTTACAACCATCCAGGTTCCAGCTGAACCACAAGGGCAGCCCCAGCCAGCAGCAGTCACCCCTGTGCAGAGGAGGAAGTATAAGACCAAATCAGCACGCCCAGTTAATGATGATGGGGAACCAGGGCCCTCACAACCAGCAGGAGAGCCAGAGCCTGAAATCATCACTGAGTCCCTGTCGTATGACAGCCTCCGTAATCTGCGAAAAGACATTGTGCGACGGGGGCGTGAGGCTTATACAACCTGGTTACTTCGGGTTTGGGACCTTATGGGCAAAGGTGTGCAACTGGATGGGGGTGAAGCGAGGTATTTGGGATCCCTGACCCAGGACCCGGGTGTAGATCAGGTATTTGTGAGGGAGCCAGGGCCCCTTTCTCTCTGGGAGCGGCTTTTAACGAGTGTGAGAGAAAGATTTGTTCATAGAGAGAGAATGCAGGAGTACCACCATAAAATGCAGTGGAAGACACTCGAGGAAGCAATCCAACAGCTAAGAGAAGTGGCAGTGTTAGAGGTACTCTTTGGGAGGGATGGACAACATGATAATGACCCCGACCAAGTCAGGTGCACAGGACAGATGTTGTGGAACCTGGGAAGACTAGGGCCACAGCAATACGCCACCTTCATTGCAACCATTAATGCTGAGGACAATCGAGAAACAGTGGGCTCCATTGCCAACAGGTTCAGGTATTACGAGAGTATGGTCAATGGCCCAATGAAGGCTCATGTCTCTGCTGTGGTTAGGGACCTCAAGGAGGAGATTGTGGAGGAGGTAAGGAAGAGCATTTCCTATGTGAAACCAGTGAGAGTCACAGACCCCAGAGTCAGAGCCCGACGTCCCCCAGCTAGAGAGAGAGGGTACACCCCACGAGCTGAGCTGTGGTTCTTTCTGTGTGACCATGGGGAAGACATGAGAAGATGGGATAGGAAACCCACTTCTGTTCTGGCAGCACGGGTGCGTGAGCTCAAAAGAGAAAACACTAACCAAAGGGGTTCTGCTAGAGTGAAAGTGCCCTCAGCCTCCCGTGACCGAGCTGCCAGGTACTACAGAAGGGAGGATGATATGTCAGATCCCCTAGAAGGAACCTCCTGCACATATGCCCAGGGAAGGAATGATAACCAGGGCTAGAGGGGCCCTGCCTCTGGCCAGGAAGAGGCATGGGAGAATCGTGTTTTCTGGACAGTGTGGATCAGATGGCCTGGCACATCAGAGCCACAGAAATATGAAGCTTTAGTTGATACTGGTGCCCAATGTACTTTAATGCCATCGGGACATGTGGGGGCAGAATCGGTTTCCATTGCTGGGGTGACCGGAGGGTCACAGCAGCTGACCCTGGTGGAAGCTGAGGTGAGCCTGGCTGGGAAGGAGTGGCAGAAACATCCAATTGTGACTGGCCCAGAGGCCCCGTGTATTCTGGGCATAGACTTCCTCCGGAGCGGCTATTACAAAAGGACTCAGGTGGGCATTTGGGATAGCTGCTGTGGAGGCAGAGGGCATTGAGCAATTGAACACCCTGCCTGGACTATCAGAGAATCCTTCTGCAGTTGGGCTCCTGAAGGTGGAAGAGCAGCCAGTGCCAATTGCCACCTCGACAGTGCACCGCCAGCAGTACCGGACAAATCGAGATGCCGTGATCCCCATCCACAAGATGATCCGTGAGCTGGAGAGCCAAGGGGTGGTCAGCAAAGCCCACTCACCCTTCAACAGCCCCATTTGGCCTGTGCGCAAGTCTGATGGAGAATGGAGATTGACAGTGGACTATCGTGCCTTGAATGAAGTGACTCCACACCTGAGCGCTGCTGTGCCGGACATGCTGGAGCTCCATTACGAGCTGGAGTCCAAAGCAGCGAAGTGGTATGCCACTATTGACATTGCCAATGCTTTTTTCTCCATTCCTCTGGCAGCAGAATGCAGGCCTCAGTTTGCCTTCACCTGGAGGGGCGTGCAGTACACCTGGAACCGACTGCCCCAGGGGTGGAAGCACAGTTCCACCATCTGCCATGGACTGATCCAGACTGCACTGGAAAAGGGTGAGGCTCCAGAACATCTGCAGTACATCGACGACATCATTGTGTGGGGGAACACGGCAACAGAGGTATTTGACAAAGGAGAGAAGATCATCCAGATTCTCCTGGAAGCTGGTTTCACCATCAAAAAGAGCAAAGTCAAGGGACCTGCCCAAGAGATCCAGTTCCTGGGGGTAAAGTGGCAAGACGGATGGCGTCAGATTCCCACTGAGGTCATCAATAAGATCACCGCAATGTCTCCACCCACCAACAAGAAGGAAACGCAATCTTTCCTTGGTGCCATAGGCTTTTGGAAAATGCACATTCCTGAGTACAGCCATATCGTGAGCCCTCTGTACCTGGTTACCCGCAGGAAGAACGATTTCCACTGGGGCCCTGAACAACAACAAGGCTTCACCCAAATCAAGCGGGAAATCGCTCGCGCAGTAGCCCTTGGCCTAGTCAGGACGGGACTAGAGGTGAAGAACGTGCTCTACTCTACAGCTGGGAACAAGGGTCTGTCCTGGAGCCTTTGGCAGAAGGTGCCTGGTGAGACTTGGGGACGACCACTGGGATTCTGGAGCCGAAGCTACAAAGGGTCCTAAGCCAACTACACCCCAATAGAGAAAGAGATCTTGGCCGCCTATGAAGGAGTCCAAGCTGCCTCAGAAGTAATTGGCACAGAGTCACAACTCCTCCTGGCACCCCGACTACCGGTGCTGGGGTGGATGTTTAAGGGAAAGGTTCCTTCCACGCATCATGCCACCGATGCCACTTGGAGCAAGTGGATTGCCCTCATCATGCAGCGCGCCAATATTGGAAACCCAAATCGCCCTGGGATCTTGGAAATAATTACAAACTGTCCGGAAGGTGAGACTTTTGGATTATCCTCTGAAGAAGAGGAGGAACAAGTGGCACGTGCCGAGGAAGCGCCGCCATATAACGAGCTACCGGAGAGTGAAAGACAGTACGCCCTCTTCTCTGATGGTTCCTGCCGAATCATAGGTGCTAGCCGGAAATGGAAAGCTGCTGTATGGAGCCCCACACGACAGGTTGCATAAGCTACCGAGGGAGAAGGTGGATCGAGCCAACTCGCTGAACTCAAAGCCGTCCAATTAGCCCTGGACATTGCTGAAAGAGAGAAGTGGCCAAAGCTATACCTATACACTGATTCATGGATGGTAGCCAATGCCCTGTGGGGCTGGCTGGAAAGATGGAAAAAGGCAAACTGGCAGCATAGGGGAAAACCAATCTGGGCTACTGCTGAGTGGAAAGACATTGCTACTCGGGTAGAGAATCTACCTGTGAAAGTCCGCCATGTAGATGCCCATGTCCCCAAGAGCCGGGCTAATGAAGAACATCATAACAACGAACAGGTAGATCAGGCTGCAAAAATAGAGGTGTCCCAGATAGACTTGGATTGGCAGCATAAAGGCGAGTTGTTCTTGGCTCGATGGGCCCATGATGCCTCAGGCCATCAGGGCAGAGATGGTACCTATAAGTGGGCACGAGACCGAGGGGTGGATTTAACCATGGACAGTATCTCCCAAGTTATCCATGACTGTGAGACATGTGCTGCGATCAAGCAGGCCAAGCGAGTGAAACCCCTATGGTATGGAGAGCGGTGGTCCAAATATAGGTATGGGGAGGCCTGGCATATTGATTACATCACACTGCCTCAAACCCGCCAAGGCAAGCGTTATGTTCTCACCATGGCAGAAGCCACCACAGGATGGCTGGAGACCTACCCTGTGCCTCACGCTACTGCCCGGAACACCATCCTGGGCCTTGAAAAGCAGGTCCTTTGGAGGCATGGTACGCCCGAGAGAATTGAGTCTGACAACGGGACTCATTTCAAGAACAGCCTTATAAACAGCTGGGCTAGGGAACATGACATCGAATGGGTGTACCATATCCCTTACCATGCACCAGCAGCTGGGAAGGTTGAGCGGTGCAATGGACTGCTTAAAACCACATTGAAGGCACTGGGTGGGGGGACTTTCAAAAACTGGGAGATGCATTTAGCAAAAGCCACCTGCTTAGTGAACACCCGAGGCTCCACCAACCGAGCAGGCCCCGCTCAGTGTGAACCCTTGCAAACAACAGACGGGGATAAGGTACCAGTGGTACACATGAGAGGTATGCTTGGGAAAACCGTTTGCGTAAAGTCTGCCTTGAGCAAGGACAAACCCATCCGTGGGGTTGTTTTTGCACAGGGACCAGGTTGCACCTGGTGGGTGATGCAAAAAATGGAGAGACCCGATGCATACCTCAAGGGGACCTCGTTTTAGAGTGAACCACTCATGGCATTGCACTTGTATCCATATCTGCATGTATATATGTATATAATTAGTGGTAATGCATGTGTGTATATAGTTTAAAGGTTTAAGTTGGATGTAACATGTTAGTATGGAAAAATTCGAGGTGGATAATGTTGGGGTTTTGGGGAGTTATTCTGTTTTCCTTCTCTTAAAGAATTTTTCCATACTTGTTTGTCAGGGAGGTAAATGGCTGTACTTAAGAGAGAGAAAAGGACCTGGCCACAGGGGGAGGGGTCCAGCCTGAGGAATAAAGGGGGTTGGGTGGAGCCCCTGGGGCTCTCTCTCCCTTGGTTTGCTCCCTGCATTCGAGGAGGAGAAGCTGCCCTAGTGATGCAGACAACACTCCCTGCTTCGTCTCCTGCTCTCCCTGCTGCCTACCAAGGATCCGGCGGAACACCGGGATCAGCTTGGAGAGAGGTCGTCCCTGCTGCTTTTCCTGCTTTTCGTTCTACCCCTGCTGTCTCCTGAGGATCCTGCTGGACACTGGGATCGGCTGCCCAGGGGGTTCATGACACAGGCTTTCCGTCGGCCATTGCCACGTGGGGACTGAGCTGGCTCCGGAGCGGCAGGGAGACCATCGCGCCCTCCCTGCTCCCCGGGAGCCCCCGAGAGATTGGGACTGGGTTCCCTGTGCTGTTTTCCTGTTACTGCCGTAGTTATTGTTGTTTGTTTGCCTTGTTATATATATATTTAGTAAAGAACTGTTATTCCTATTCCTCATACCTTTGCCTGAAAGCCCCTTAATTTCAAAATTACAACCATTCGGAGGAGAGGGGGTTGCAGTTTTTCCCTTCCAAGGGGGACTCCTGCCTCCCTTGGCAGACACCTGTCTTTCACACCAAGACAGGCCCTTATTGATAATCGACCTCAAGGACTTTTTTTTCACTATATCCCTACACCCCAATGACACCCATCGCTTCGCATTTACGTTGCCAGGATTAAATCGAGCCGAACCTGATAAGCGGTTCAAATGGACGGTTTTACTGCAGGGGATGCGTAATTCCCCGACCTTGTGCCAGTTGTATGTGGACAATGCCTTGCAACCGCTGAGGAGGGTTTGGCCTCAAACAGTGATCTATCATTATATGGATGACATTTTGTTTGCCCAACCACACCCCTTTTCCCAGAATCAGGTAGTGGCCATACAACAACAGCTCGGTGCTGCCGGCTTGAAAATCGCGCCAGAAAAGGTGCAACGATCCTCCCCTTGGAAATACTTAGGTTGGACTCTTACGGAGCAAGTAATTACGCCCCAAAAACTGACTCTGGACACTAAGATTGAGACTGTGCATGATGCCCAGAGATTACTAGGTGATCTGCAATGGTTGCACCCTATAGTCGGCATACCCAATGAACTATTAGAACAATTGCGACCCCTTCTGAAGGGTGCAGACCCAACACGGCCAGTTCGGGTAATGCCCCGTCAAAGGGAGACTTTGGACCGTATTCTTGACTGTGTGGTCCATGGAGAGGCCAGGAGGTGTGACCCGGACCTCCGCTTTGACCTTACCATATGGTTTGGTGAGAAACATCTTATAGGGGCATTAACCCAGTCCTTAAAGAAAACGGGGGAGGTGTGGGCCCTGGAATGGGTGTCCCCGCTGTTACAACAGAATCGCACCTTGCACCATTCACCGAAGCAGGAAGGGGTAATGGAGGAGGTCCTATTTGGGTTCCTGCGAGATGGACCAAGGCTGCAACAACGAATGAGCATGATACCAGCCCGATTTTAGGGTCTCGACCAGAGGACACTGATGTGGCGACTCCTCCTGGCCCTTCGACCACGCTTGAGCAATCTGGAGGGAGTGCTCAGCCCGACCTTGGATTGGAAAGTTGAGCACTGTTCCAGCACTCACCAGCTTTTCCACGTATCAGCTTTATTGCCCACCATCGAATTTGCGGACTTGTCTACACATCCCTGCAAGGGGTACCTTGAAAGAAACTGTGCGGCCTGGGTACTCCTAGATTGTGGGCAGTGTAAGCAATCGCTGTGGGTGCAATAAACCTAACCGTGGGGGTCATGGTGCCCTGTTATTCGTTATCATTAACTAGTTGTTAGTTATCGTTTATTAGTTGTCATTTATTCGCTAATAGTTCTCATTTATCAGTTATTAGTTGTCAAATTAGTTATCAATTATGGCAACCCTGGTAACGTTAATGCTGTTCCTACCAGTCTCGCTAGGAACTGGATTACACAAAATTGACCCAAGAACAAACTTGTGGGTAACCTGGGCCAACAAGACTAACCGTACGGCATTTTGCCTCTCCCTTGCATCAGCATCCGATCCTTTTCGCACCTGTCTGTTAGGGGTCCCTCAGACTAACATGACTTTACTATCGTCAGCCCTAGCTAAATTTTCTACGGGAAATTGTACCAACAGCACTTTGATCGCGGAGTGCTCCGGAAAGTTACTGGCAGGCTTGAATACTACGCTCCCATGGGATCCCCAGGAACTCGACCTGGCAGGGTCGAAAGCTATTGCAAATATTACAGGGAATGAAGGCAATGTTACTTGTGTGAAGCTTGGCTCTTATGTGTATCAGAGGTCACAGAATATTACCTGGCTCACACCACATAATGCCATCTATAATCGCAAGTATTGTGGTGGTCCTGTTGGTCCCATGAGTGAGTCGGTCTTTGACAACTTTAATGGTACTACAAGTTACGGTCGGGGAAGAAATGATACAAGAATTTGGGCTAACAAGAGTGCTCTTGCATTACCAGACGGCATATTTCTCATATGTGGAGACCGTGCCTGGCACGGGGTCCCGCAGTTTGCTCATGGTGGTCCCTGTTATTTGGGCTCTTTAACGCTTTTAGCCTTAGATAAAGCCATACTAGCTAGCATTAGTCAATCACGGAGCAAGCGGGATCTTTCCCAGTTACCTGCTGATTGTAATGATAAAGTTGAACTATGGAGTCCGGCTTTACGCACATTAGCATCTGTTGTCCCAGGGGTGGGAACTGCTTATGCTTTAGCCACACTAGGCAAGATCGCATGATGGACTGTCAGGCAGTCTGATGTTACCACTCAAGTTACAGAGCAACTGTCGGAAGATATGGACAGTTTGCGTCACGCTGTTTTACAGAATCGTGCCACCATTGATTTTCTACTGTTAGCTCAGGGTCATGGATGTGAAGAGTTCGAAGGGATGTGTTGCTTTAATCTGTCTACCCATGGAGAATCTATACATCAACAGCTTCAGTGGCTTAAGGAGCATACCCAAGAGATTATGGTGGGATCAAATCCCTTCGATAAGTGGTTAGGGAGACTTTTTGGCGGGCTGTCACCATGGTTAACGGGTCTGTTAAAGGAAGGATTTAGGTGGTTTGGACTCGCATTGTTGTTGATTATCGGTGGAAGGATTGTATTGGGATGTGTGATGAAGCAGGTGGATAAGGCCACGGTAGCAATGACCGTCAGCCCTAAAGAAAACGGGGGAATTGTGGAAGAGTGGCTACAGGGTAAGGGTCACGTTCCCATGCAGAGACTTGATAACGAGGAGCTGCACAGGCACAGGACACAGATAGTGTAACAGAATAGCAAGGTCAGATTGTTCCTTGAGAATGGGAGTTCTACAACAACAAGATGCCTGTGGTTTAAGATATGAGGAGCTGCACCAGCTGCACGACCACAGAGATAAGCAACTGGGCAGGTCTGACTTTTTATAGACTAACCAATAATGAGCTTGCTTTTGCACTATGTATGAGCCTCATTAATAACTGTATAAAAGAGTGTTGGTCTTAGAAATAAAACGAGATTTGCCTGATTGCTCACATTGAGTGCCGTAATTGTCCCACCGTCTCCGACAAGCCCCCATTACAAATTTTTTATTTTCAAATTGACCTGGGTGCAAAAGTCTCTTCCTAAAAGAGGTCTACCCTCTGCTAGGACAACTGGTTTCACTGAGGCTTCTATGGGTGAACCATCAACATCATACAGTTTGAGGGTAATAAAGTCCATTGAGATTGTCGCTTGCTGTTCCACTCCTATTCCATATATCGCTGTGCCTAGTTGTCATGGCCATTCTTTAGGACAAATCTGTGTTGTAATTATTGTGATGTCCGCTCCTGTATCTAGCAATGCATCATAATGTATTGTCATTGTCTTACCTCCTGCCTCTTGTGTTGCATACATGGTCAATAGCGGGCACTGAAACAACGGAATGGTTAGAAGTGCAGCGAGTCCTCTGTCAGGCGCAGAGTTGGATCTTGCATATTGTAATCCTTGATTGCCATCTGCTCTGCTCGCAGTTCCCCTTGCTGTTCGCTTTGTGCGACCAGGTTGTCTATACTGATGATGCTCCTGTGTGGTTGCGTTTTGTACCATTGGGATTGGTGTTCCTGATGGACCTGCTTTCTCCTGAAAGTGCAACTGTTCGTAGTAAATGAGGCAACGGCATCGATGTTGACAGAGTCTGTAAAATACTTTGTGCAATCGGGTTAGCATTATTACGCAAAGCCTCTAGCAATACTGCATCGTGAGTAGCTGATGGCAAATTAGAACTAACTATCGCCCTCTGAAGCCTGTCTGCAAAATCTAAAAATGGTTCATTTAGCTTTTGTTTAATGGTCATCCATGGTTCCTTTGCACGCTCATATTGACTCACCGCAACAAATGCGGTTCTCGCAGCTTGTGTCGTTGCTTGCAGTATTCTGACACTTTGCTGTGTCACAAAGGCACCTGTGCCCATTAATTGGTCAAAAGTTACTCCATGTAATTCATGATGACGATCTGCTTCTGCTTCTTGGAGTTTCTGTCTAATAAGTGTAGCCCAATGTTCTAAAAACAACGTTAATATTGAGGGTGACAACACTGCCTTAGCCAAGGTCCGTACATCTTCCGGAATGACCGGTGTTGCTAATGCCATATCAATTAATAATTGGGTCTCAGGATGTGAAAGCCCATTATTTTGAACTGATTTAAACAATGAAGTAACTACTTTGTGATCTAACGGCACCCATTCATTGTCTCCCTGTTGGTTCACTATAACTGGGAAAGCTGTGAGGGGAGCCAAACGAATGCCCTCCAGTTTACACTTCTCTGCTATTAAAGACCAATCTGTTCTCGTCGTTTCCTTTCTATCCTTATTGGTATCTGTGTTTTCTGTGCTTTGTTCTACACGGAGCTGTGATAATGGAAGTACCCTTTTCTGCTGTTGCACCATATCCTGCATTTGCCAAACTGCTGCTTGCATTTGTTCCATAAGGGTTGTCATGGTATCTGAATTTACCACAGATTCCTCCTGCAGCTCAACTATCTCCCCTCCAGCTTCTTCCCTTCTGTTGATTAGAGCTCTCCCTTTGCTAGTTTGATAAACTCTACCCTTGTCTTTATTTAGCAGTGTTGAGCGTGTTTTTCATCTTGCTCCTCCCTGTGTGATAATGTGTCTAGGCAACCAGTCCGCATCGGATAGTACGTCGCTGGCTGCGTCATCACGCCCCTTTGATTCTTCTTCCTCATCTGAGTTAGAGGAAGAGGAAGTTGCCGCATCTGAACAGCTCGGCGGCTGTTCTGACCGGCGCCATGTTTGGGTGTTGTCCCCTGCTTCGTCTATTTTGCACAATCTGTCTCCTTGCTCCTCTCGTAATCCTACCGACCGCTTTTTATGTCTTCCTTGCTCCTTTTCTGACCCTGCTGGCCGTTTTTTATGCTCTCCATCCCACACATCACTCTCCTCCACCCTATCCCACCCTGGCTGCTCGCTCTCCGCAACCGTAAATTTCTGCACTAAATCCGTCAACTCATCTGCCGGGTATAAGTGCTCGTGTTCCTGTTTTACGTTCTTATCTTCTACCGGATAACATTCCGCCCTTTTTTCTGGCAGTGGGCTGTTTGATAGTGGGCTAGGTGGAGGACTAGGAGGTTTAGAGCCCCCTGCTACTGAAGTGCCCACCTGCATTTCCCGATCCATTCCCAGGAGCTGAGGACGCTCCACACCAAATAGAGATGCTCTCGCCGCTGCCCATATTTGAGCCTCTTCACGTTTTTTACTCATAGCACGACATATCTTACCCCAGGTGGAACCCCACACCATCGTGCCCAGTTTTCTCAGATTCCCAAATTTCCCTTTCAAATGTTTCCCACAATTCACAAACATAATATCTTGTGGGTTAATAATCAACCCTCTCCCCTTTATCCATAGGATGATTCCCTTAATATCCTTTCGCGGGAATTTCTCCCCCGCCTCCTTTACCCATTCTTTCAGTATCTGTATCACTAAATCAACGTCAACGTCCTTTTCCGGCTTCATCACCCCTCCAGAGGTTCAGCGTCGTCCAGTGCACTGCCTCCACGGATCATGTCTCGATCACTTCGGGGTCACCACTTGTTGTGATTAATGTGTCCTATCCTCGGTGCTAAAATCCCGGGAGACACCGAGGGTCCATTGTCAGACTTGGACTCTCATAGAGAAGAAGGCAAAATGGCGTTTTATTAAAGGCTACAGACACTTATATACTAGTAACAGAGCCAGCCCTTCGTGGGCAGTTTCCTACCTAGTTCCTACGTTTCCGTTACAGCACGTGATCTTCCGCATTGACACATCCCTATACTGCCACACACCAGGACAAAGAAAGCATGTGCCAAAGCAGGAATGTCTCTTCTAGAACTATTTAGATTAACCCCTCCTTTTCTTAGAATAGTTATGAATATGTATTAGAGTAGTGGGCATAAAACCATTAACCCTATTCTACAAATTCACCCCTAGACCATATCCCCCAACACCACATCTAAGCGATGCTTAAACACATCCAGGGATGGCGACTCAACCACCCTGGGCAGCCTATTCCAATATCTCACCACTCTTTCTGTGAAGAATTTTTTCCTAATGTCTAGTCTAAACCTACCTTGTTTCAGCTTTAGGCCATTCCCTCTGGTTCTGTCACTAATTACCTGAGAGAAGAGACCAGCACCAACCTTTCTACAATGTCCTTTCAGGTAGCTGTAGAGAGTGATAAGGTCTCCCCTCAGCCTCCTCTTCCTCAAACTAAACAGACCCAGCTCCTTCAAACAGTCCTCACATGATGTATTCTGCAGTCCCTTGACCAGCTTCGTTGCCCTCCTCTTCACCTGCTCCAACACCTCAATATCTCTCTTGTACTGAGGTGCCCAAAACTGGACACAGTACTCAAGGTGAGGCCTCACCAATGCTGAGTACAGGGGGACAATCATCTCCCTACTTCTGCTGGTCACACTATTTCTAATACAGGCCAGGATGCCATTGGCCTTCTTTGCCACGTGGGCACACTGATGGCTCATATTCATTCGCTTGTCAATTAGAACCCCCAGATCCCTCTCCACGAGACAGCTATCCAACCACACTTCCCCAAGCCTGTAGCATTGCATGGGGTTGTAGCAGCCCAAGTGCAGGACCTGGCACTTGGCCTTGTTGAAACTCATACCATTAACATTGGCCCAGCGATCCAGTCTATCTAAGTCTCTCTGGAGAACATCACACATATCGACACACCCGCCTAACTTGGTGTCATCTGCAAATTTACTGATGATAGACTCTATGTCTTCATGAAGATCATCAATAAAGATGTTAAATAGAAACAGTCCCAACACTGAGTCCTGAGGAATGCCACTTGTGACTGGCCTCCAGCTGGATTTAATACCATTGACCACTACTCTCTGGGCCTGTCCGTCTAGCCAGTGCTTGATCCAGCAGATCGTATTCTCATCCAGGCCATGAGCAGCCAGTTTTTTCCATTAGAAATCTATGGGGAACAGTGTCAAATGCTTTCCGGAAGTCCAGGTAGACCACATCCACAGCCTTTCCCTTGTCCAGTAGTCGGGTCATCTTGTCATAGAAGGAGATCAGGTTCATCAGGCAAGATCTGCCTTTCCTAAACCCATGCTGACTGGGCCTGATCTGCTGGTTGTCCTCTGTATGGCTTGTAATGGCACTCGAGATGATCTCCTCCATGACCTTCCCTGGTACCAAGGTCAGACTGACAGGTCTATAGTTACTAGGATCCTCCTTTCTGCCTTTCTTGTAGATGGGTGTCACATTTGCTAACGTCCAGTCTATTGGGACCTCCCCAGTTAACCAGGACTTCTGGTAAATAATGGAAAGTGACTTGGTGAGAACATCCGCCAGCTCTTTCAGCACCCTTGGGTGTAACCCATCCGGTCCCATAGATTCGTGTGCATCCAAGTGGCATAGAAGGTCGCTGACCACTTCCTCTTTAATTGTGATAACCTCATTCTGCTTTCCCTCCCTGTCTCCCAGCTTATGAGGCTGGATATCCAGGGCATAGCTTGTTCTACTACTGAAGACTGAGGAAAAGTAGGTGTTGAGCACCTCAACCTTTTCCTCATCCTTGTTACTAAGGAGTTGATTTGCCAGACCTTGCCATATTGAAAACCTAGCCATTGTCCTCTATTCCAGGGAGACTTTACTCATGTGGTTTCATATTCGTGAGTGACCTGTATGATGTCACGGTCAGGTCCACCCCTCGATCATGAGGCCATCTGTATGTTGCATTTCTCCCTAGATGTCCTGATGTTTCATGGGCCCATCGAGCTACAAATAGCTCACCCTATGTCCAGGTGCAGCTGAGATACTTCAATCTTGGCAGCCTTGTCTACCTGGTCATTGTTTTGATGTTCTGCAGTGGCACGATTTTTGGGCATATTAGCATCTACATTACGTACCTTTAGAGACATGTTTTCTACTCAGGAAGCAATGTCCTGCCACAATGCAGCAGCCCAGATGGGTTTACCTCTGTGCTGCCAATTGGCCTTCTTGCACTCCTTCAGCCACCCCCAGAAAGCATTATCCACCAGCCAGGAGTCAGTGTAGAGGTAGAGCACTGGCCACTTTTCTCATTCATCAATCTCTAGGGCTAATTGGATCACCTTCACTTCTGCAAATTGACTTGACTCACCCTCTCCTTCAGTGGCCTCAACAACTTTTCTTGTGGGACTCCACACAGCAGCTTTCCACTTCCAGTGATTTCCTACCATACGATAGGATCCATCAGTGAACAAAGCATAATGACTTTCATCTTCTGGTAACTCATTATATGGTGGTGCCTCCTGGGCACGAGTCACCTCCTCAGGAGGTGCTCCAAAATCTCTGCCTTCTGGCCAGTCCATGATCTCTTCTAGGATTCCTAGATGGCTTGGTTTCCCCAGTTGAGCTCGTTGTGTGATCAACGCTACCCATTTGCTCCATGTTGCACTAGTTGTGTGATGTGTGGATGGAATGTTTCCTCTGAACATCCAATGAAGCACAGGTAATTGTGGCGCCAAGAGGAGATGTGACTCTGTACCATCAACTTCTGAAGCAGCTCAAATCCCGTCATATGCTGTCAGTATCTCTTTTTCAGTTGGGGTGTAGTGGGATTCTGATTCCTGACAACCCTGGCTCCAAAACCCTAATGGTCAACCTTGAGTTTCTCCTGATGTTCTCTGCCAGAGGCGCCAGGTGAGACCATGCTCCCCAGTTGCTGTGTAGAATACATTCTGCACAGACGGTCCTGTCCAAACAGGCCCAAGAGCTACTGCACAAGCTATCTCCTGTTTGATGTGCTCAAAGGCTTGTTGTTGCTCAGGGCCCCACTCAAAATGGTTCTTCTTTTGGGTTACTTGGTAGAGAGGTCTCACAAGATGACTGTAACCTGGAATGTACATTCTCCATAACCCCACAAGGCCCAGGAAAGCTTGTGTTTCCTTCTTGTTTGCCAGTGGGAACATAGTTGCTATCTTGTTGACAAATATTTTACCGCTTTTGAGGATTTGTCAAGGTTTTGCTCCCTTTCATAATCATGTTCAAAATTTCAGGGAAGTACAAGATTTTTTCATATTTCTCTTTCTTACTACTATAAAAAATTACTTGACAGTTCTCCTTAAAGAACTGCTGTTGTTGTGTCTGTACATAAGGCACAGGAAGCTTAGTTGGGATTACGTTCTTTTCCAGTCTATTCGCTCTAGAGCTCACTCTCTTGGGAAGCTTAGGAATTTTTTCCCCCAACATTAATCCAGCTGTAACAATAGAGGAACCTCTTGGTGTTTGTAGCAGTGCCACATCTCTTGAAGTTTCTGGAGTTCACTAGCTCCCTTTGTCTGCACTTTTGCACTTAACTCTTCATGCTTAGGAGCATTTGTCTGTTCAAAACCTCTGAAATTGGACCTACTGTATGGTTTGGGTGGCCAATGGCCTTCCTCCAGTTGATAGAGTTCAGTCTTTGAATTAAGTGTACTTTTCATCATCACCCTCTTTGCAGTTCTTTGTTGGAGGAATGTTTTAACATGTTAAATAGTAATTTATGTTGTTATCCTTTTATCACACATGCATAAATAATAAAATCAGTTAAAATGTCTTGGAGTAAACCAAACTTGCTCCACAGTATCCTTGTATTGAAAAGGAAAAAATGGAGAATTTTTGGTATTAAAAGATAAAAAAATATAACTGTTCCTTATAAGGAGATTTTTCTTAGCTTTCCAAACAGTATATTATTATTTTTAAATGTATGTTTGGCAGAAGACCTTTGGCTAAAAGTCAATGTTTCCAAGTAGGATGGATATTTATAAATTGCTTGTGCAACAAAACCATTCCTATATATATGACCAGACTGTGCACAATGGCCATACTGTTCAAGTGCACTGTCTGAGAAATATTCAGATAAATTTGCTGTCACTTACATCAGTACAATTTAGAAACAACTGGGGGGAAAAATGAACAAACAAAAAAAAATCTCTGTACATATTTGAATTTTGCACTGGTGCAAGTGAAATGAAAAATCTGATCCTGGAAGGCTTTGATATTCAGAATGAGCACTCAGTGAATATTGAGTGCGTAATTAAATTCTATTCTTCTATCAGTGCTCTAGATTTCAATGTGTTCAAGCAAGCTATCATCTGCTGATATCAGAAGTGTACCCAAACAGGAAAAGATTTTCTCAGACCATTGAGATGACTGTCTGATTCCAAGTCTCTTGACAGAAATGCAGACATACATGTCTCCTTTCATGATGCACAGTGGTCTAAAAGGACTGAAGTGCTACTTGCATCTTTCACTTTAAACAAAACCCTTAAAGCAGTTTCTCAGGAGTGGTTAGCAATGTTCAAGTGTTGATCCAGTCTCTCCTGGTGAGCCTTCAAAACCACAAAAAGGAGCTATATAAATATTTTTTTTACAAGTTGACCTCAAAAAAAAAATCTGAGCTTTTCCTTGAGGATAATTTCAAAAGGCTCTTTGGCTCAAATCCCCATTCAGGTAAGTGCAAGTTTTATTGGTCTATATATTGAGGAAGATGAGCTGGTTAAAAGTTTATTTTAAGTTTATCTTCTCTTGACATTTCTACTATATTGCACAGGAACACACTAAAATTGAAAATCAAACTATACTGGGGCTGACACACTTTATCATGCTGTTTTCTGGCATATAACATGCAATCTTGGTACTCCATGGAAAAGTCAGTTTATGGTCCCCGTTCTATTTCACAACTTTCTTTACAAATTTCAGAAATCCTTCATCTGAGGTTTGGTCTTTTTTCATGACAGATGCAGAAAAGAAAGGACCATCATCTCTTTGAAATTATTTCTTCTTCTTCCTACAAGGTCACAGAGCCATTGATCATGTCATTTGAACACAAAATTATGAGGCAATTATCTCAGTAATAGCCTCAGTGAAAATCATGGGGTTTTCCTTATGTAAATGGTACTTTCAGTATTGAAATAGATGAGTGAAGTAAGAATATCCAAAGAGGTATTAGGTCAAGGATGATCTTTCATTTTTTACCTCCTCTCATCTCCCAAGAATTCCATAAATATTAGAAAACCTTTAATGTTTGGAGGCCAAATTACTTTGGCTGAAGCAAGGACTTTGAAATAACTTGGACTGATCATATGATAGTAATTTTTGTCAATCTGCTCCTAAATATTTGAGTTATAATTATTTCTCTGTTTCTTTGTGCAAGTGTGAAACAGTGAGCTATTCAGATTGGAAAAGTATGTTTGATTCAAGTAATGGTTTTTTTTTGTTTGAGAGTATTGCCCAGCGACAGAGTTGCAGATCTAAATTTCTAACTTACAACTTGCTGCATCATCACAGATACTCATATTCAACTTTGCTATTTGCACTTGTTCTGTGTGATTCATCTATAATCTGCTGTGACTTTGCAGACAATAGGTGCTTGCATCTGTTTATGCAAAACTGAGGCTAGTACTTTAAGTGAAGGAGCTCAGGTTGGTGAATATGGACCTCAAGTTGAGGATGGTCAGTCCCTTCAGGGAAATCCAATATAAGTCTAAGAACTATATCTAACTATATCTTTTTTTCTTTTTTCTGTGATGCAGTGAAAAACTCAATAACCAAAGTTATTAAGCAGGCATTCTTTATTTTGCAGTGCCGGATGCACAGGGCATCACTCCTCCAAATGTGCATACTGATGCAAGCTGGGTACATAGTTTATATGCAGGCTAAACATACATGTTCATTATATTTCTTAGAAAGGGCAGTCTTATGCTAATGGCTTCCTGGAATTCATTTACATAGTCTGAGCATGTGTAATAAAATTAGGGTTAGGGTCTTTTCTCCCCTCAGTGGTCTTCTGTGACCTCTGGTGCTCATTTACTTCTTCTCTTCTTCATCACCATGTTCTTTTGGTGACATGAAGCCTAAAATCCTTATTCTTGCCACAAAACCGGTTCTTGTCTGTTCAGCATGCTTGGGTGCCTCAAGATGTTCTGTTTTCCTGTTCCCAGAGATAACCTCTATCTACAAGTTTATAAATTTCACAGTATGACAATACTATACAACTACCCATTCATTGTTGTTGGTTGTTTAAAGATTAGTAAAACTCCACCAGACATCCTGTCTCCTGCCTTCACCTGATTATTGCAAAGGAGTTTTCATTAATGGACCAAAGCCATACTGGCAACTGAAAGACAACTATTTTTGGTGAGGATCAGGTTCCTTGTTTGTAGGCTTAAAGAAAGTTGAGTTTTCCCATAAAATACTGACAGTGTGATTTTTGAAATGGTCCTTCTTGGACTAGTTGCCTAGGGTTTGTTTTTTTTTTTTCTTCCTCCTGGCACTAATATTTGTGTCAGTTATTTTGTTTGTATCTTTTAATAGTTGAAACTATGTAGTCACTGTAGTCGCTCAGAAAACGGTGAGTACTTCCCATAGATGGACACTTAGGTGTTCCTCTGACCAACACTGAAATGGTAAATCTGATGGTACTGTCAACAAGACAACTCTCAATATGAGAAGAAAAGAATTTTTCCTTCCAAAGGCAAGCTCTATGTATGCAGTATTAACCGACAAATTTAAAACAGATTTCTCAATATGCTACAAATCATTTAACCTGACAATAAAATGTTAATAACATCTTTTACCCCAATTGAGCTGCACTGAGGTGACAGAATCCTACTTGTCAGATTGTACCAAGTGCATAAAGCATAGATAAGAGTAATTAAAGAGCAATTCAGTGTTTATAATGTTGTGTCTCAATAAAAATCTGTAATATCAGTTAATTTTTTTTTTTTTACTGAAAAAAACCAAACCAAAACCAACAAAACACTGGTTGAGCTAGATATGCCCAAGGCTTCCTAATTCTTTGATTACAGAATTTTCTCTCATTTGTTTACCCTGCTTTTCAGATCTTCATGTTGCTCAAATGAAAAGGTGTGCAAGTACCTAT
>JANVCC010009740.1:97842-139768 GCA_025345505.1 Todiramphus chloris collaris
TTCAGATCTTCATGTTGCTCAAATGAAAAGGTGTGCAAGTACCTATGCACAGTAACGTTTTTCTTGCATTTGAAGTGACTATGGGTAATTCATTCCATTTAGTTACATCCTGAAACATAAATGCCTTTTTAAGATCTGTAGAAAGAAATTATAAAGCTGGTAACTTTGAACTATTGAACTGCGTGCCCCAGTGCTGTTGCCAATGTTAAAAATGGGAATATTAGATTAAATTTCCTCAGTTCTAATAACTCAAGTAATAATATTAATTAACTTCTATTTACACTATTTAAATTTGACTCCACATTGTATGTTTGATGGTTTGTTTTATTTTTTTTTTACAGAAAACCATTAAAGCCGTAGCCAACTGCATATTTCACAGTATATGCTGTTAGAAATGCAAAGGTCTTAAGAAAGGACTTGCAGTAGATGTGCTAACGAAGCAGCAATTTATTATACGTTCTTGAAAGAGAGGGTGTCCTACTAAAGTAGGCACACCCGTGGTCAGATTTTTCAGCATTTTATACCCTATTCCCATCGTCAGAAGTCCCTCCCTTGTTTCCCTATGAATTAGGTACTTCCAAGGTTTACAGGCTTAACCGAGGTGCCTTCTTCATAACAGTCCATAATAGATTGTAATTGCATGTCTGTCAGGTTCCTGCTTCCCAGTGGAGAAAATAATATTCCTGAGCTTACTGAGCAAAATGCAGTATCTTTCTAAGTTACTATTGTCCATCTTAAATAGCCATTAACTGTTGTCCCTTTATCTATTAACACATCTTGATTGGCAATTGTGAAATTTTGTCCTTTATCATCCTTTTACCTTAAGACTTAGCTTAGGACTCAATTTCCCATAAGACCACTTAAGGCCCATAATTTCCCAGAAGACCAGTTAAGTCTTTGGTAAATGATTCCCAATGAGGCAGTATCTTGGTTTGAGTGAGACCAGAACTAATTCTGTTCAGTGATTTTACTTTTCAGCTCAGTTCTTCTAACTAACTGAACTTTCTGAAGTTAGCAGCCTGTTCTCACAGTGTCTGCTTCTAGCAGTGATAACACCCCATGTTTAGAGTTACTACCAAGGATTGGTATGCAGACCAAGGCCACTGCTGGATCTTGTGTACCACATTGGGGGGTGAAAAAAGTGAAAGGCTGCAACTGCAGGGAGGAGCGGATGGGACAAGTGACCCTAAACTGACCAACGAGGTATTCCATCCCATATACATCATATTCAGTATAAGGTTGAGGGATCTGAAGGGTCTGTGGTTTTTCTCCCCTCTTGGACTGCTTTGTCATCTTTGCTTGGCTTGGCTCAGGTGCTCTTTCGGTTCCTTCCTCAGAGCACCCAAGGAGGACTCTGTCTGTTCTGCCTTTGATCCCATGTGGAGGCCTGGACCATTGGTTGCAGTACAGAAAATATTATTGCACCTATTAAGCATGAGCCCTGGGAACATTAAATGCAAGGTTTAAGCTATGATAAAGGGAAGCTGGGATGGACTGCTAAGCTATGATAAAGGGAAGCTGGGTTGTTAGACAAAGGAAATATTTGTACCTTGTAAGGGTTTTGTTAACTCACGTGTGTTGGGAAGTAACTTGGTAGAAAGTTACTGGGACTAGGGGCACTGGGGTATATAAGGCGTGTGTGAAGTAGCAATAAATGTCTTGGTTTCTGCACCAAGATGGAGTCCGTGAATCAATCACCACAAATGGTGCCCTGTGTGAGGCAGGGCGACTAGGATTGTAGACGATCGGACTGGTGGCGATGCCCGCAGAACTTAAATGCTTTTGAAAGGAAGCAGGAGTTGACAGCAATCAGCTTCGTGGAGTGAGCGAGGTGAGCTGCAGGGACGATGGGGGCTGGAGTGTCCTCAGAAGAACGATCGGTGCTTGGACTTATGGAAAAACTATTACAGAAGAACAATGCGCACATTAATTTGCATAATCTTAAGCACATTTTAAAGTGGGTATTCGTTGAGATGCCTGGGGTCACTGCCGGTACAATTTTTAATGCGAGTACCTGGGATGAGGAGGGCATTAAATTGTGGGATAGAGAAACAAAGGAGGATAGAGCAGCGGATGAACTGTTAACCCCTTGGAGAACCATTTTAGAGGTTCTGAAGAAACAAGAGGGGCAAGCTGCTGTGCAGGGAGACTGCCCTGCTTCTCTGAGTGCTGAGACATCTGCTCCCCCGGCGTTCGCTCCCACGATGTCCCTTCCCTGCCGTCCACTCCCCTGCTGTCCGCTCTCCCGCCGTCAGCTTGCCCAGCCGAGCCCCCCCAGTTGCACGCAAGAAACAGGCTTTCATGGCACAAAGCAGGGGGGGAGGAGGATTTGTATGACGACCCTTTTGACTCAGGGACAGTCAATCCACAAAAGGAGCCTGATCTATACCCCCCAGACCCCCAGGACAATTGGGAATGAGCGCATCAGCAAGCCATCACAGAAGGGGATCTGGAGGTGGCACAAAAAATTATTGCCCCAGTGTACTATGATCCTGGGCAGCAGCCACATTGGGAAGGGCTTCATTTTTCGGTCATTAAGGAATTACAGCAGGCGGTGTTTGAATTTGGGTTGAGCTCACCATTTACAATTAATATGTTAGGATCAATCATGAATAGCTATACCCTTGTCCCACACAATTGTAAGATGCTGATGCAGTTAATCTTGACCAGTACACAGTACACTGTGTGGGAATCAAAGTGGAAACAGGTATTGGAAGCCAAACAGAATACATGGGGGTCCCAGTAGGAGATCCGGCTCAAATCATGACCTTAGACCAACTCATGGGTATAAATAGGTTTCATCCAGCACACCGACAAGCGTGTGAAACCCTGCGCACAGTGCTGGATGATACAAAAAACTTTGGATTCCAAGTGGTTAAGGAGGTCCCTGATGCAGGGAAACCTGTCAAAGCATTTACTGAAATACAGCAGGGACCAAAGGAGCCATTTATAACCTTTATAGATCGCCTAAGAGACAGCTTGGACAAACAAGTTCCACATGAGGAAACGAGGCAGTTTATCTTGCTGAAATTAGCAGTTACCAATGCAAATGCGGATTGTCAGAGGGTACTCCTCCTGCTAGAAAACCCGAGCCTGATAAAAATGAAAGATACCTGTAACCGGATTGGCACAACTGAGCATAAATAAGAGGCTATGGCTGCTGCTTTTGCAGCCATGCAGGTTAAACAGAAGATCTGTTTCAGGTGTGGGCAACTGTTTTACTCCAACACCAGCAGAAGCGCCAGAGTGGACTTGGCAGTAATGCTTTGGGACTCATCAGTATGGCTCGTTTCGTAAGTATACGGCCCTCTAGGGGACAAGAGCGTGCTACTCCTAGAACGATCATCGACTACAATGCAGGGACTTTTTGTCTTGCTCAGGGTTATCGATGCAGACTACACTGGTGAAATTAAAATCATGGTGTGGACTCCAATGCCCCCTTGCTGTATTGTGCAAGGATCTAAAATTGCTCAATTCATATATTTTGATGCATGTCCCCCTAGGAATAGTTCATCTGTAAGGGGAAATAAGGGGTTTGGGTCTACTAGTATTCCACAAGTGCTATGGACACAAGCAGTCACAGCAGGGCGCCTGCTGTTGAAATGTCAATTAACCTTGGGGTCTTCAACGACAAATAGGGCATCTTAGATATGGGCTGTAGTGGGTCTAGCTGAGATGCTTTTCCCCATCCAGCCCTCATGCTGCAGTACTGGGAGCTAGAGGGTGTTGATAACACACCCATGTTATGACTGACAGAGCTCACATGTCACCAGAGGCTGGGGGGCAGGATGGGGGAGGGGATACAGCTGACCTGAGCTGACCAGTGGGATATTCCATACCATATGATGTCAGCTCAACTATAAAGGGAGAGGGCAGGAGGAGGATGGAGGGGCATTAGGCTTTGTCCTCTGAGCAACTGCTGTGTGTTCTGGAGCCCTGCTTCCTGGACTCAGCCTGGCATCACCTGCGGACGGGAAGTAGAGAATAACAACTTTATTTATCATAACCCATGGCTCTTTTCGTCTTGTTCTCTCCCTGTGTATTGTGCTGACGGGGCTTGGGGGGAGTGCTAGAAGGGCTTGATGGGCACCTAGTGCCCAGACAGGGTAAACCCACCACATGGGCGCAGATGTGACGGTCATTTCCTCTAGCAAATGTCCACAGATGTGGCCGCTCGCTCGGATGGGTAGCACACTACTGGGGATAGGGGGAAATGCACTACCCTATCAGAGAAAAAGCCTAATCCAAATTCAGGGCCCAGAGGGCTGAATGGCAACCATTCGGCCTTTTGTGCTGGAAGCCC
This sequence comes from Todiramphus chloris collaris, assembly GCA_025345505.1. Taxonomy (NCBI): domain Eukaryota; kingdom Metazoa; phylum Chordata; class Aves; order Coraciiformes; family Alcedinidae; genus Todiramphus; species Todiramphus chloris. The sequence continues at coordinate 102,146 of JANVCC010009740.1, forward strand.
CTATCACCTTATGGGGACCGGACTGTATGAGCCAGTGGGGTACAAAAATTGGGTCAAATTTGTGTTAGGGGCCACTCAGGCACAAGCCACCTTGAAATTGACTTGGAAAACTGAAAACCCAGTATGGGTGGAGCAGTGGCCTCTTCCTATTGAAAAGTTGCGCCAGTTGAATCAATTAGTGACAGAGCAATTTCAGGTTGGTCATATAGTCCCTACTACTAGCCCCTGGAATTCCCCTGTGTTTGTTATACAAAAGAAAAATAGTAAGTGGAGGCTGCTTCATGACCTGAGAAAGATTAATGCAACAATGGAAGATATGGGGTTCCTACAACCTGGGATGCCGTCACCCACAATGATCCCAAGGGACTGGCAATTGACTATTATAGATTTAAAGGACTGGTTTTTTTTACTATCCCGTTACACTCTGAGGATGCTCCAAAATTTGCATTTTCAGTCCCATCTATCAATGTGAGTGAACCTGCCCAGCAATATCATCGGGTAGTCTTGCCACAAGGCATGAAAAACAGCCCGACCATATGCCAATGGTTTGTCACAAAAATTCTAACCCCCGTACGGAAACAGGTCCCCAGTGCTGTTGTCTATCACTATATGGATGGCATTCTAATTGCTGCTGAAAAAATCTCGAGTCATGAAAAAGGCTAACAACCATGCTATTCACAATGCCGGGTTACAGATTGCACCAGAAAAGGTGCAAGAAAAATCACCATGGCAATATCTGGGGTGGAGAATAACTGAATAAACTATAGTCCCTCAGCAGATAAAGATTGGGATGCAAATTAAAAACCTCAATGATTTGCAAAAATTACTGGGATCCATCAATTGGGTCAGGCCCTTACTGGGGGTCTCAAACCAAGACTTATATCCTTTATTCTCCCTTCTAAAGGGAGACCCAAGCTTGTCATCACCTAGAGTAATAACCTCTGAGACCCAAGAAGCATTAAATAAAGTAACCCGTGCCATCACTATAAGGTAGGCAGCATGATACGCTCCTGAGCTGCCGTTTCTTCTTATTATTTTTAATAGGACATATCAACCCCATGCCTTGCTTTTTCAATGGGACACTGCGCTACAAGACCCACTTTTAATTATTGAGTGGATTTTCTTGCCCCATCGGCTACAAAAAAGAGTAGCCACAAGGCTCAAAATGTTTGCAACCCTAATTGTGAAGGGGTGACAACACCTGATATTGCTAGCTGGGAAAGACCCAGATCATGTTACCCTTCCGGTATCTACCCAGATGTTGCAATGGCCGATGCAGAGTTTGTTAGATTTTCAGGTTACGCTTGCAGATTATGCAGGACAGGTGGGCATTCACCCTCTGAGTCGTAAGCTATTTCAGAATGAATTCTGCTTGTATGAAATCCCTAAATGTAGCCCTATGACTCTTAATGCTCTTACAGTCTTTATAGATGGGTCTGGACGAACGGGACGCTAGGTGATTGTTTGGCGTGACCCACGTTCCAGACGTTGGGAATCAGATATTGCACAAGCGTCTGGGTCTCCACAGATTTTTGATCTGTCTGCAGTTGTCCGCGTGTTTCAGAAATGGTCGGACTCCATCAATGTCATCACTGACTCGGCATACGTGGCAGGCCTTGTAGGCCGCTTAGAAGCCACATATCTCCAAGAAGTACCTAACCCACAACTGTTTAATTTGTTACAAGAGCTGTTGTATCTTCTTAACCACAGACATACTCCATATTTTATTGTTCACATTTGCTCCCATACCACCTTACTGGGTCCCTTGGTGGAGGGCAACAGGCATGCGGATGCTCTGATCTTAGTCACACAAGTGGTCCCCAACTGTTTTGAACAGGCGCACATCTCACATAACTTTTATCATCAAAATGCTAAGGCTTTACAAAAAATGTTTTCTATCACCCTGCTACAAGCATGGGCTATAATTGCCACATGTCCAGACTGTCAGGCCTGTCTACCTGGAATGCCTATGGCTGGGGTCAATCCCTTAGTCCTGACGTCTCTGGAATTGTGGCAGACAGATGTGATGCATGTTATGGAATTTGGTCATTTAAAATATGTCCATGTGTCAGTAGATACCTTTTCTGGTGCCCTTTTTGCCTCCTTCACGCTGGGGAAAAATCCAGGGATGTCATAAAGCATTTTTTGTCGGCCTTTGCAACACTGGGGATGCTGGCAAAGATCAAAACAGATAATGGTCCAGCGTATGTTGCACAAAATATGCGGAATTTTTTTCAGGATTGGGGTGTCCACCATATTACGGGCATCCCACACTCCCCTATGGGCCAGACCATTGTCAAATGCTCACATGGCACCTTGAAGCGCATGCTACAACAAAAAGGGGGAGCAGGGTACCTGAGCCCTCAGGAACGTATAGCAAAGGCCACGTAAGTTATTAATTTTCTGAATTTCTCAGATGATCAAGGCCCACCCATAAAATGACACTTTTTATCCATATCACCAGATAAGCAATCAGTCAATGGCAAAGCCTTGGTGTGCATCAGGAATTTGGAGACGGGACGATTAGAAGGACCATTCCCACTAATAATATGGGGTCGAGGCTATGCTTGTGTTTCCACAGGTACAGGACCACATAGGGTTCCGGCGCGAACGGTAAAACCTTATTTGAAAGCTTCATCATCTGCTGTGGACTCCTTGGAATAGTGACGCCAATAAAGATGCCAATAAATACCATTGCAACCGAAGAAAAATATATGGGTGACACTGGCTAAAGCCACGGGTCAAGACACTATCTGCCTATCAACCTCATCACCTGACAATCCATTTACCACGTGTTTGGTTGGTGTCCCGACTGACCAGGGAGTGTGGGAATGTCTATCCAACTCCACCAAAGCACTCATTGCAATAAATAACTGTGGGATCATTCCTGGAGGAAAACAGGCATGCCTGCTATCAGCAAGACTGTGTGGGAATAAATTGGGCTGCGGGCGAAGACCTTGAGGTATGCTTGAGAACAGCAAAGGAGGAAGCAAAGCAGTGAAGCAAGAAGATAAAGAAGAAGAAAGTAGAAGATAACCAGGATGGGGGGTGGTGATGGAGGTGGTGTAGGATAGCCAATTATGTATTAGCTTAGGATGCATGAACATCTCGTGTATAAACACGTAGAACCAATAGTAAGCGAGTGTGAGCGTGATAAGGAAATTTGAGGGTATAAATTAAGCTGCAATTTGATAATAAAGTGGCTTTGTTTTATAACTCTCATAGAGTTGTGCAAGTCCAGTATCCTCCCTCAATAACAAGAAGCAGTACGGAGGGAACTGGGCAGTGGATATGTGGGACCAGTGTGCCACTTATTTGCCTGCCAAACGCACCATTGCCTCCACAGGAACTGGAACTTCTGGGGTCTGCTTTTTGATTATTCTGGTAGAAATCAGTCAATGAGTTGGTCAGTTAATGCTACCATCATGGCCTATAGGAGCAAGACCCTATAGTGTAACTATACCGCAAAACATTTGCCACACTCCTCTAATGCCCACCTGCCCCTGCCCCCAGGGGTCTTTCTCATCTATGGTGATCGGTCATGGCCAGGCATACCTGCCTACATCCAGGGAGGGCCATGTTCACTGGGCTGATTAACAGTATTAATGCCTAACCAGACCGTGATCATGGCCCATCGACCCTGCAGGACACAAAGGAATGCACACCAATTTGATCATAACTGTAGTGATTACGTAGAATTTTGGAGTTTTTTGCCCCTGGAGTAGCTTCTGCTGCAGCCTTAATGCAGCTTAATAAATTAGGATGTTGGCTGGCAAAACAGTCTAATTCCACCTCCTGGGCCTTAACTGAGTTGCTTTTAGATGTTGACTCGGTGCGTCATGCCACCCTTTAGAATCGGGCTGCAATTGATTTTCTCATATTAGCGCAAAGCCTTGGGTATGAGGACTTTGATGGAATGTGTTGCATGAACCTATCAGATCACTCAGAATCTATACACAAGAGCATCATGCAGTTAAGGGAAGGAGTTAGGAGTCTTCAAGTCCAGGAGAGCTGGTTTGATGGACTGTTATCACAATGGGAAATAGGGGGGTGTATCAAGGGGATGATTAAGATGGGATTGATGGTCCTGTTGATTGTTTAAGAAGTCATACTTTTAGTTCCATGGCTATTGCATTGTGTTCAAGGAATGATTGATAAAACACTGAAAGCTGCTTTTTGTTATTAAAAAAAAAAAAATAAATAAAAAAAAAGGGGGATGTGTGGAGGCCTGGACCATAGGGTCCAGTACAGAAAATATTATTGCACCTGCTGAGCATAAGCCCTGGGAACATTAACCACAAGGCTTAAGCTATGATAAAGGGAAGCTGGGATGCACTGCTAAGCTATGATAAAGGGAAGCTGGGTTGTTAGGCAAAGTAGTTGTCTGTACGTTGTAAGGGTTTTGTTGACTCACGTGTGTTGGGAAGTAACTTGGTAGAAAGTTACTGGGACTAGGGGCACTGGGGTATATAAGGTGAGTGTGAAGTAGCAATAAACGTCTTTGTTTCTGCACCAAGACAGAGTCAGTAAATAAATCGCCACAATCCCGGTCAGTGTGTTACTGAATCCAGTACCAGAATCCAGCTCCTGAACACAGCTCCTGTCTGCTGCAGGGCCCAGTCTGGGACTCCCCCGGTGCGTGCTCCACAGCATCAGTGGTGACGGTGATTTAATTACCATCAGGGGGGTTTAGTTCTGAAGGCAGGAGACGGGATGTCTGGTGGAGTTTTAATAATCTTTGAACAAGCAACAACAATAAATGGGTAGTTGTACAGTGGGAACGTACTGTGAAATTCATAACCTTGAAGATAGTGGTTATCTCCAGGAACAGGACAAGAAGACATCTCGAGGCACCCGAGCAAGCTGAGCAGACAAGAACCAGCAAGAATAAGGATTTTAGGCTTCAGGCCACTAAATGAACACGGTGATGAAGTAAATGACGACCAGAGGTCACAAAAGACCCCCAAGGGGAGAAAAGACCTTAACCCTAATTTTATTACCAATACTTGGACTATGTAAATGAATTCCAGGAACCCATTAGCATAATACTGCCCTTTCTAAGAAATATAATGAATATGTGTGTTTAGCCTGCATATAAACAACGTACCTAGCTTGCATCGCCATGTACATTTGGAGCAATGACCCCCTGTGCGTCCGGCGCCGCAAAATAAAAAATGCATGCTTAAATTTGGTTATTGAGTTATTCACTTCATCAGTTCGATACTGGTTTTGTATATGTATGTATATATACTCCATTTTTTTAATTATTATTAATTTCATTTTTATTAAAGCTGTTCTTCTTTCCTTTACTAATGGCTAAGTCTGTCTCCCTTATTCCCTTTCTCTTCCCCTTTGGGGAAGTGTGGATGCTGAAAAGCTGCTAGCAGAGGGATTTTCTCAGGTTCTCACAATATTTGGTGAGAGTCTCACACATGTTATGAGAAACAGTAGGATGGTTTTTGTAAGTTGCGCCAACACCTGTTTTTTTGCTAAGTTCTGTTTATGGAACATTGGAAAAATATTTTGAAACGGGTGTTGTAGGAATTTAGCCAATCACCCTAGGAGATGGGTGATCACTGAACAATCGCCCTATGGGGCTAGGGTATATAAAATGGGGTTATAAATTAATAAAGTTGCTTCTTTTGCCTGCTCTTCCTGAATTTATATGTTTCTGCAACTCTCCGCTCCCGGTATAAACAGTGACATTTGGTGACCCGCGACATGTACTACGTGCAACGAACCAAGCCAAGCGGCTCTCGGGAGGTACGCAAACGCCCCCAGCCCCGAGGTTCGTGGCCGGGACCACACAAGGCACCAGAGTATTAGAAAAAACACTGCCACAATGGGGAATTGCGACTCGAAAGAAGGCGCAGTGCTGTCGGCCTGTAAGGATTTCCTGGCCGTCACAGAGGGTGCTGTTTTGGAGGCTCAAATATGGGCAGCGGCGAGAGCATCTCTATTTGGTGTGGAGCGTCCTCAGCTCCTGGAAATGGATCGGGAAACGCAAGTGGGCACTTCAGTAGCAGGGGACTCTAAACGTGCTAGTCAACCCCCTAGCCCACTATCAGACAGCCCACTGCCAGAAAAAAGGGCGGAATGTTTTCCGGTAGAAGATAAGAACGTAAAACAGGAACACGAGCACTTATACCCGGCAGATGAGTTGACGGATTTAGTGCAGAAATTTACGGTTGCGGAGCGCGAGCAGCCAGGGCAGGATAGGGTGGAGGAGAGTGATGTGTGGGATGGAGAGCATAAAAAACAGCCATCAGGGTCAGAAAAGGAGCAAGGAAGACATAAAAAGCGGTCGGTAGGATTACGAGAGGAGCAAGGAGACAGATTGTGCAAAATAGACGAAGCAGGGGACAACACCCAAACATGGCGCCGGTCAGAACAGCCGCCGAGCTATTCAGATGCGGCAACTTCCTCTTCCTCTAACTCAGATGAGGAAGAAGAATCAAACGGGCATGATGACGCAGCCAGCGATGTACTACCCGATGCGGACTGGTTGCCTAGACACATTATCACGCAGAGAGGAGCAAGATGAAAAACACATTCAACACTGCTAAATAAAGACAAGGGTAGAGTTTATCAAACTAGCAAAGGGAGAGCTCTAATCAACAGAAGGGAAGAAGCTGGAGGGGAGATAGTTGAGCTGCAGGAGGAATCTGTGGTAAATTCAGATACCATGACAACCCTTATGGAACAAATGCAAGCAGCAGTTTGGCAAATGCAGGATATGGTGCAACAGCAGAAAAGGGTACTTCCATTATCACAGCTCCGTGTAGAACAAAGCACAGAAAACACAGATACCAATAAGGATAGAAAGGAAACGACGAGAACAGATTGGTCTTTAATAGCAGAGAAGTGTAAACTGGAGGGCATTCGTTTGGCTCCCCTCACAGCTTTCCCAGTTATAGTAAACCAACAGGGAGACAATGAATGGGTGCCGTTAGATCACAAAGTAGTTACTTCATTGTTTAAGTCAGTTCAAAATAATGGGCTTTCACATCCTGAGACCCAATTATTAATTGATATGGCATTAGCAACACCGGTCATTCCGGAAGATGTACGGACCTTGGCTAAGGCAGTGTTGTCACCCTCAATATTAATGTTGTTTTTAGAACATTGGGCTACGCTTATTAAACAGAAACTCCTAGAAGCAGAAGCAGATAGTCGTCATGAATTACATGGAGTAACTTTTGACCAATTAATGGGCACGGGTGCCTTTGCGACACAGCAGGCTCAAACACGCTTACGTGGTACAATACTACAAGCAACGACACAAGCTGCGAGAACCGCATTTGTTGCGGTGAGTCAATATGAGCATGCAAAGGAACCATGGATGACCATTAAACAAAAGCTAAATGAACCATTTTTAGATTTTGCAGACAGGCTTCAGAGGGTGATAGTTCTAATTTGCCATCAGCTACTCACGATGCAGTATTGCTAGAGGCTTTGTGTAGTAATGCTAACCCGATTGCACAAAGTATTTTACAGACTCTGTCAACATCGATGCCGTTGCCTCATTTACTACGAACAGTTGCACTGCAGGAGACAGCAGGTCCATCAGGAACACCAATCCCAATGGTACAAGCCACAACCGCACAGGAGCGTCATCAATATAGACAAACTGGTCGCATTAAGCATATGTATCCATACCCTCAACTGTGTTGGCGCTGTGGTAAATCGGGCCACTTTGCCCATGATTGCTGATGATCTAGACCATTGGGAAATGCCTGGCGGGCTCCCTCTTACCGGGGTGAGGGAGCTCGCCATCCAGTGCCCTGTCCACAATTAACACAATTAGTATATCCCCAGGGGGTCCAGCAACCAACACTTATGTTACAGGAACGGCAAGGGGGACTGCGAGCAGAGCAGACGGCAATCAAGTATTACGATATGCAAGATCCAGCTCTGTGCCTGACAGAGGACTCGCTGCACTTCTAACCATTACGTTGTTTCAGCGCCCGCTATTGACTGTGTATGCAACACAAGAGGCAGGAGGTAAGAAAATGACAATATGTTATGATGCACTGCTAGATACAGGAGCGGACGTCACAATAATTACAACACAGATCTGGCCTAAGGAATGGCCATGACAACTAGGCCCAGCGATATATGGAACAGGAGGGGAACAGCAAGCGACAATCTCAATGGACTTCATTACCCTCAAAGTGTATGATGTTGATGGTTCACCCATAGAAGCCTCAGTGAAACCAGTTGTCCTAGCAGAGGGTAGACCTCTTTTAGGAAGAGACTTTTGTGCCCAGGTGTAGTGGGTCTGGCTGAGCTGCTTTTCCCCATCTAGCCCTCATGCTGCAGCACTGGGAGCTGGAGGGTGTTGGTAACACACCCGTGTTATGACTGCCAGTGCTCACACGGCACCAGAGGATGGGGGGCAAGATGGGGGAGAAGATACAGCCAACCTGAGCTGACCAGTGGAATATTCCATACCATATGACGTCAGCTCAACTATAAAGGGAGAGGGCAGGAGGAGGATGGGGGGGCATTCTGCTTTGTCCTCCAAGCGGCTGCTACGTGTTCCTGGAGCCCTGCATCCTGGACTTGGCCCGACATCCCCTGTGGACGGGAAGTAGAAAATAACACCTTATCTATCATAACCCACACCCCTTTGCTTTGCGTCTCATTCTCGCCCTGCATGCCGTGCTGAAGGGGGTCGGGGGGAGTGATAGAAGGGCTTGGTGGGCACCTGGTGCTGTGCCGGGGTCAACCCACCACACCAGGTCAATTTGAAAATAACATATTTGTAATGGGGGTCACTGTCAATTTGCAGCAAATGACACCTATCAAAATGATATGGCTTACAAATGAGCCAGTGTGGGTTGAACAGTGGCCCTTGACACAAGAAAACTTACAAACAGCCAATGAACTAATACAAAGAGAATTATCAGCTGGGCGTATAATACCTTCAACAAGTCTTTGGAACACACCGATATTTGTCATACGAAAGAAAGAAGCAGGACAGTGGCGATTGCTGCATGATTTAAGAGCAGTGAACGGACAACTGCAGAATATAGGCCCACTGCAGCCAGGTCTGCCAAAGGTTAGCATGATACCAAAGGACTGGGCAATCATCAGTATAGACATAAAGGACTGTTTTTTTTGGTTTTTTTTTTTTTCCTATACCACTGCATCCTGAGGATTCACCACGATTTGTTTTTACTGTCCCATCCATAAACAACATTGTGCCTGCGGAACGATATCAATGAACAGTATTGCCTCAGGGAATGAAAAATTCACCGACGCTCTGTCAGCTCTATGTAGATAGTGCTATAAAGGTGACCAGAAAGCGGTTTGGGCCTACAGCGTTGCTGATACACTATATAGATGACATCTTGATAGCAGCACAACAACAAGATACGGCAGAGCTAATTTTGGCTCATGTAAAAGATGAGCTGAGAAAGGCAAATTTAACAGTAGCTGAGGCAAAGGTCCAACGTTCACCAGGGGTGAAATATTTAGGCATGTACATTGGGCCTGAGGATGTGAAACCACAGACTATAAAAATACACGCTGAGCCTTGAACAATTCATGATATTCGGCAAATAGTATGTAGTATACAATGGATTAGGAATTTATCCCAATCACACAGGACATGATGCAACCATTGTATAAATTACCACAGGACACTCTCATACTCACCTCAGACATACGACTCTGCCTTGAGAACATACTACAACTTATGGTTGATAGCCATGTAGCCAGCATTAATTTGAAATTAGATGTCCTAGCTCTTATGGGAAGCACCAAACACGGTATGATTGGGTGCCTGGGTCAAAAGGTAGCCTGGGAGGGACATCAAAGATTTACAGCTTTGACATGGTTTATGACATCAGGAAAAAAGGCATTTGTCAGCTGACCACCTGTGCTGGCAGACATGATCACTAAGGCCCATTTAACTGCACAAGCTACCTTGGGAAGAGAGCCTGTTATCATTGTAATGCAATGTACATCAAATAGTTTTGAAAAGCCCTTAAATCTTTCACCAGCACTGCAAATCGCATTAGCAGATTATCCTGGACAGGTTCAATGTTTAGAACGTATCGAATGGGTACAGCAATAAGTACATTTAACATTGATCTTACACAGCGTGTAAGTGACAAACCAAATGATGGCCCCACATATTTTACCGATGCATCTTCTCTAACATCAACAGCGGTGGTGGTATGGCAGGAGGAAAGGGAGTGGAAGAAACATACATATACTGACAAAAGTAGATCATTGCAGTGGTTAGAAGCAAAAGCTGTAGAGATGGCATTGTGACAGAACAGAAACCTCATCGTGAATATAGTAACAGATTCTTATTATGTATATAAATAAATCTTATCAATGTCAACATCAGGAATACCATATTCTAAGATTGCAGTAATGCTAGATGCAGCGCTACAGAATCGAACACAGGCATGCGCAATTATGCACACGAACAGTCATATAGACTACCCCAGTATCTATAAAGAAGGGAATGACAAGGCAGACTTAGCAGCAAAGGGTGTGTGGACTTTACAGCAAGCCCAAATATTGCATGAAGAGTTGCATATGGGAGCAAAGAGCTTAGCAAAAACTGCAGGGATATCATTTTCACAGGACTGAGAAATCGTAGCAATGTGTCCACACTGTCAAACCTCACCGTTATGGCAAATGGGAGTCAACCCGCGGGGATTGGCTCCCTCAGAGATTTGGCAGACAGACGTTACAGTCTATGAACCTTTTAAGCCAAATTCTAATCTGTTTGTAACTATTGATACCTATAGTGGCGTCTTAGTTGTTACAGCTAAAAGGAAAGCCCATGCGAAAGAGACAATAATGCACTGGGCAGACAGCTATGGCATGGCTGTGAAAGCCCAATAGCATCAAAACAGACAACGGACCAAATTTTGTGGCCCAATCTGTAAAAGACTGGGCACATCATTGGAATATTATCATCACACACGGCATCCCCTATAATTCGACAGGTCAGGCAATTATAGAGCGTGCTCACCGTACATTGAAAGAATCTTTAAATTGCATCATAGAAAAGAAATCATATGTCCCTTTAGATCAGCAGGATGTTGTCTTAATGAAGGCGCTATATCTCTGGAATCAATTTGATAGACATGGAACACACTGTATTCCCATGAAAAAACACTATAATCTTTCCACAACTGAGGTAAAGCCAAAGGTGTTAGTATGTTTTCCAGGAACAGATATATGGTCACCTGGGTGGTCACTGGTTGTTCTTGGTCGAGGATATGCAGCTGTATCTCATCCTGATGAACCAGAAGTACAGTGGCTACCTGCAAGATGCATTCGCCCTGACCTGCAGCGCCAAGGGCTGAACAGGCAACCTCCAAATACAGACCAGAATGCAGGCCCTCCAGATAACAACCAGAATGCCGACCGTCAATCGAACAATCCTTCTGGTGATGACCAGGACACCGACCATCAGGTAGATGGTCTGTCTACAGGCAAAGACTGGGATGGTCCTTCCACAAGCAGAGACTGAACTTTGAGTTTCTTTGTTATGGAGTCAGAAAGTTAAAGCCCTTAAGGCTATATTAGAATTAATAACTGATGTAAATTTTTATTTAAGATTAGTACCTGACAGAATTGTGATGTAGAATTTGTTTGCTAGATGTATTTCCTATGGCATCACTGGAGACTCCGCCCACTTTAAAGCAGCATCTGATTTGGGCTCTGTCCGGTAACTGGCCATTACCGGACCGACCCCTTATCAGTGTTCGGTTTAGGCTCTGTTTGGTAACTGGCCATTACCAAGCAGATCCCTTATGCTGCGTTTGTTCTCCTTTCTGCAAGGCTACCCATAAAAGATTTCTAACAATCTCTTTTTCGTCTTTAAACAAAAAGGGGGAATTGTGGAACCAGAAGTTGTGCAGGTCCCTGCAAGATGTATCAGCCTAACTTTAACCGCAATGATAACGCATGCCTTTAGATTCTTTTACAGGGAAAGGGAAGGATCTGGAGCCTTTTAGTACTGCTACTGGTTTTGGTGTCCTTGGTCAACAGTGATCGCTTGTACAACTGGACGCTGATCCAACTTCAAGAATCACGAACACTCCAGTCTATAGTGACTCTGGGTGCTCCCTCCTTCAACATCATGGTATTCCAGTTGATGGGCCCAACTGTTCTGAGTTCCTGAAAGGTCCACATTGTGTCACTGCCAATGCCAAATGGGACACTGGGGATTCCAATCACCCTGGCTAACCACTTTGTTATCCACTCTTGCTGGTCCTCTTCTTATCTTGCTGCTACCTTTAACTTTTGGACCTTGTGTTCTTAACAGTCTAGTGGCATTTATTAAGTCTCACTTAGACACAGTAGAGGCACAGTATGTCTTCTTAGCTCACATGACTGACTATCATCACCAATGCACTTAATATTGTATCTTCACTGGCATGGAGAGGGGGGAATTGTGTTAGTATAGGGATGTGGCGATGCGGAAGATCACGTGCTGTAATGGAAATGTAGAAACCAGGTAGGATACCACCCACGAAGGGCTGGCTCTGTTACTGGTATATAAGTGCCTGTAGCCTTTAATAAAATGCCATTTTGCCTTCTTCTCTATGAGAGTCTGAGTCTGACAATGGACCCTCGGTGTCTCCCGGGATTTCGGCACTGAGTATAGGTCACATTAATCACAACACCTTACAACCTCTAACATTCTATGATTCTATGGCAATGGTACCTTTCTGCCGGCTTACTGTTGTTCACTGAAAGTACTTGTAGTGGGTCTGAGTGGCTTTTCCCCATCCAGTCCTCATGCTGCAGTACTGGGGGCTAGAGGGTGTTGATAACACACCTGTGTTATGACTGCCAGTGCTCACACGGCACCAGACGCTGGGAGGGCAAGATGGGAGAGGACATACAGGATGACCAGTGGGATATTCCATACCATATGATGTCAGCTCAACTATAAAGGGAGAGGGCTGGAGGAGGATGGGGAGGCATTCGGCTTTGTACTCCAAGTGGCTGCTATGTGTTTTGGAGCCCTGCATCCTGGACTCAGCCTGACATTGGCTGCGGACAGGAAGTAGAGAATAACATCTCTATCTATCATAACCCACGGCTCTTTGCATCTTATTCTCTCCCTCTGGGCTGTGCTGACGAGGGTCGGGGGGAGTGATAGAAGGCCTTGGTGGGCACCTGGTGCCATGCCAGGGTAAACCCACCACAGTTCCTTTTTGGCACCCAACGTGGGGCACGAGCAGCTGCTTTTCTATTGCTTGCTTTAGATACTGTGTATGCTGAAAAGCTGCTAGCAGAGGGATTTTCTCAGGTTCTCACAATATTAGGTGAGAATCCTGCCTTTCTCATCAGTGTTATGAAAAACAGTAGGATGTTTTTTGTAAGCTGGACCAACACCTGGTGCTTTGCTAAGTTCTGTTTATGGTACATTGGAAAAATATTTAGAAATGGGTGTTGTAGGACTTTAGCCAGTCACCCTATGAGATGGGTGATCACTGAACAATCGCCCTATGGGGCTAGGGTATATAAAACGGGGTTATAAACTTATAAAGTGTATTCTTCTTCTTCCTCTCCTGGCTCTCTCTTTACTGATTTTGTGTTGCTGCATCTCTTCGCTCCCCGTATAAACAGCGACAAGATATTAGTAGCAAACTCCTGTGCAAGCCACATAGTTTGCTTGCGCTACTTATCTGGTGTTTTGTGAACATGTTTATCAAAACACTGTCTCTTTGCCTTGCTTCTGCACTGATAGCTTCAATGTGCTGGGGAAGCTTCTGTCTCAGGAGGATGAAGGGACATAATGACATTGGTGGATTTGCTGTGATGGAGGGCCTACCTTGGGGAGAAAATGATTGAATACATTTCTCTCTTTCTACTGGAAATTGATGTAGATGATTTTATTGCTCATGCTCCTGAGGTCCTTGTCCACCCTTACGTGAGCTTCTTAATACTACTAATCAATATCGTTGGCCTAATCTGGGTTGTGTGTAGTCTGGTCCCAGTTTGTCCTGAGAAGAGACAAGATTCAGGTGGGGTGACACCGAAAAGTGCCCTGAGACGGCCTGTCCCTGGATGGCAAGGGGTCTGGCAGGATTTGGGCAGATTCCTAGGACTGTTGTCACCTCCTGTAGCTTGGGACTTTCCCCTCGAACAGGCAAGCAACCCTGGAATCTGCAACTGGGTTCTGACTACACACAACCCGGATTAGGCCAACGATATTGATTAGCAGTATTGGAAGTCATCTATGGGGTTTTAGATAATGATGAGCATCCTAAAGATCCAGAGGATGTTCAGTGTACAAGGGCCATGTGGTTGAAAGTGATCAAGAACGCACCAGCATCGTATTCTGTCAACTTGGCAGCAATGTACTATCCAAAAATGGATAATCCAACAGTGGAAACTGTTTCTTCCTGGCTTCAGAACTTTGAAGAGAGTCTTGGCACCTCCACGTCCCTAAGGGCTAGCGCCTTGGATATCAGGAGTCCCCCAAGGAATCAGTCAGTCAGAGGGAAAGGGAGCCCCAGGCGTATGCCATGTGGTGCAATCTGGTTCTTTCTGTGTGACTAGGGGGAGGACATGAGGAAGTAGAATGGTGAACCTACCTTTAAGCTGGAAGCCCGTGTATGTGAACTGAGAGGGAAGACAGCTGTTAAAAAGGGGCCATCCAAGAAGACCATTAATGTAGTCAGAGTCAAAACACAGGAAGGCAATCAACATTTGATGTCCTCCTTATAGGGGTACCTGGATTTTACAGCTGACAAGAGTCTTCTCCAGAGACTGATAGTGGTGTTCTTTCTTGCAAGCTCTTGGTCAATGCCTCCATCTCTGGCCAGGAATCCAAGCTGCCTGGCTTCTCTGCCATCCAATTTGATGTTGTGGGTCCCAGTATCCCAGCATCGGAGTAGCCAAGTGATCAGTGGCTCACCTTCATGACGGTTATAGTCCTTTCTCAGATTTCTCACCTACTTCATAGGTGGTAACTTCTGTATCTGATGACTCCACATCTGATGGGTTTGCTTTAGAAGGACCTGATCCATTGTCATCTGACCACACTGGGCGATCTGTTTTTGGTAGGTGTTTCTTTCCAGTTGCAGTGGCATCAGGCTTTGCATCTGGTTCTGACTCATACTCAGATTCAGCTTGAGAAGGACCGTCTCCCTGATCTGTTGCTGGACTTGGCTGTTTTGTTTTCTTTTCTTCACAGGAGCAACTTGTATAGGTGCAGATTGAGTGGCCACAGTAGCTATCGGTGTAGCTGCCTGCTTTGCTGCTGGAGTTGAAACAGCCTCAGTGCTTGTTGTGGGAGTTGGAGCAGCAGCAGCAGCGCTTGTTTTGAGAACAGGAGGAGCAGCAGCAGGGCTTGTTGGGGGGAGCCTGCGGAGTATCAGAAGCTGTGGTGCTTGTTTTTGAAGCACCAGCAGCAGCAGCACAGCTCTTTGGGGGGGGCCTGCAGAGACTGAACAGTTGCGGCATGTTTCCTGCATGCAGAGTGTATCACGGACTGTCGCAGGGAAGCAGCAGACGATCTATGTTTTTTGGTGGCTACCCGACTGGTATTACTGCACTGATGACTAATCTGATGCCACACAGTGAAGATATTAGAAAATAATAACAATAATATGATCTTTTGGTTGTAACCACGTCCACAGTCCTCACAATCTGGAGTTCTAAAAACCGGTGTTGTCAGATTAGCATAGTGGGGAGCAGTATAAATTCCCGAGATGAAAACAAAATATTCCTAGTAATGAAATCCACTATGTAATGCCTGTAGTACAGAGATGCACTCGCTGCCCAATTCAGTGCAACATAAATCAGAGATAAACACCACAGGAAAGCAGAGGCTTTCGCCCAGCACCCAAACACGAGAGCTTTCAGATAAACGGTGAGAACAAGCAAAGAGTAAAATAATGTATACAGCATGTAAGGGAACAGTACAGCATTTAACTCCAAAAGAAATGCTGAAAAGACAAGAACGGACACCAATCACAGAATCAACATCATTTAGGCAGTCTGTTTTACTTTCCAATTCTTAAAGACGCTCAGGAAAAAAGGTGATACTCTCTGAAGCGAACGAACCGGAATTTGAACTATTTTGGCAATCTAGCAGAGCTCTGATAGTGCCCCACGTTGGGCGCCAATAAATCTGTCATGGTTTAGGTTCAGGGCAGCCCCTTAGACCTATAACAGACGCTCTCTGTTAACCCCCCTCCCTCCCCAAAGGGGAAAGAGAAAGGGAATAAGGGAGAGAGACTTAGCGATTAGAAAAGTAAACTAGAACAGCTTTAATGAAAAGGAAATTAATAATTATAAAAATGGAATATATACAAATATATACAAAACCAGTATATAACCCAACCCCCCTGATGGTAATTACATCACCGTCACCACTGATGCTGTGGAGGCACTGGGGGAATCCCAGAATGGGCCCCGCAGCAGACGGGAGCTGTGTTCAGAAGCTGGATTCTGGTACCGGGTTCAGGAACAAACAGACTGGCATCGAAGGCAGAATGGATAGAGTCCACCTTGGATGCTCCAAGAAAGGAACTGAAAGAGGACCAGAGCCAAGCCAATCAAAAGCTGGCAAAGCACTCCAAGAGGGGAGGAGAGCCCAGAGACCCCTCAGATCCCTTACCTCTAAGCCGAATATGACACATATGGGATGGAATACCTCGTTGGTCAGTTTAGCTTCACCTGTCCTGTGCGCTCCTCCCTGCAGGTACAGTCTTTCACTTTCTGCACCCCCCCAATGTGGTACACAAGATCCAGCAATGGCCTTGGTCTGCATACCAATCCTTGGTAGTAACTCTAAACATGAGGTGTTATCACCGCTAGAAGCAGACACTGTCTGTGAGAAGAGGCCGCTAACTTCAGAAAGTGCAGTTAGTTAGAAGAACTGAGCTGAAAAGTAAAATTACTGAACAGAATTAGTTCTGTTCTCACTCAAACCAGGACAGTGCTGCCGTGCCAGACATGCTGTAACTTCAGTATGAGCTGGAGTCAAAGGCAGCCAAGTGGTACGCCACGACTTACATTGCTAATGCGTTTTTCTCCATTCCTATAGCACTAGAGTGCAGGCCACAGTTTGCCTTCACCTAGAGGGGCGTCCAGTACACCTGGAATCGATTGCCCCAGGGGTGGAAACAGAGCCACACAATCTGTCACAGACTGATCCATACTGCACTGGAGGAAGGTGTGGCTCCAGAGCACCTCCAGTATATTGATGTCATCATTTTATGGGGCAACACAGCAGAAGAAGTTCTCAAGAAAGGGAAGAAAATAATTGAAATCCTCCTGGAGGCCAGTTTTGCTATAAAGCAAAGCAAGGTGAAGGGGCCTGCACAGGAAATCCAGTTCCTTGGAATAAAATGGCAGGATGGGCGTCGACACATCCCGATGGACGTGATCAATAAGATAACAACAATGTCTTCACCAACCAACAAAAAGGAGACACAGGCTTTCCTGGGTGCTGTGGGTTTCTGGAGAATGCCTATTCCAGATTACAGACTCATTGTGAGCCCTCTCTACCATGTGACCCGGAAGAAGAATGACTTTAACTGGGGCCCTGAACAGCAACAGGGCTTTGAACAAATTAAACAGGAGATTGTGCATGCTGTAGCCCTTCGTCCAGTCCAGACAGGACCAAATATCAAAAACATACTCTACACTGTAGCCAGGAAGAATGGTCCTACCTGGAGCCTCTGGCAGAGGGCACTTGGGGAGACACGAGGCCGACCTCTGGGTTTTTGGAGTCGAGGATACAGGGGATCTGAGGCCAACTATACTTCAATGGAAAAGGATATACTGGCGGCATATGAAGGAGTTCGAGCTGCCTCAGAAGTGATCGAAACGGAAGCACAGCTCCTCCTGGCACCCCAACTACCAGTTCTGGGATGGATGTTCAAAGGGAGAGTCTCATCTACACACCATGCAACTGATGCCACATGGAGCAAGTGGATTGCATTGATAACACAACGGGCTCAAATAGGGAACCCCAGTCGCCCAGGGATCCTGGAAGTGATCACAAACTGGCTAGAAGGCAAAGACTTTGGGATGTCGCCAGAGGAGGAGGCGAAACATGCTGAGGAGGCCCCACCACACAACACATTATCAGATGATGAAAAGCAATATGCCCTGTTCACTGATGGGTCTTGTCACATTGTGGGAAAACATCGACAGTGGAATGTTGGGAAAAGGCCTGGGAACAATGATCAGGACTCAATATGAGTTACAATCATGTTCAACTTTATTACTGTCTATGCTTCGCTTATATGTTTCTTGCTTATTACTGATTGGCTACATACAGTTCACACGCTCTAATACATATTATGATTGGTCTACATACAGCAAGCACGCTTAAGCACCCTGGCCCATTCCCCCCCCCAGTGCAGGGAAGCGGCGGTTCTGCCCGCTTCTCCCTGCAGGCGCAGCCTCCCCCTTTCTGCACCTCCCAAGTCTCCTGTTTTCGGTCAGCGCACCCTGGGAAAGAGGCCTGTTAGTTGAATGTTTTATTGCTTTGTCTTCCTCTTATCACTTGCTCAAGGACGATTCATTGCCCATCTGCTGGCTTGTTCACACTTGCAGCCAGGTACCCATGTCCACCCTGCTCCTTGAGCCATTCCTCGACAGTGGAAGGCTGCTGTGTGGAGTCCCCTATGAAAAGTCATTGGAGTTGCTGAAGGACACGGTGAATCCAGTCAATTTCCAGAAGTGAAAGCCATCCAACTGTCCCTAGATATTACTGAGTGAGAAAAGTGGCCAGTGCTCTACCTCTATACTGACTCCTGGATGGTGGCAAATGCCCTGTGGGGGTGGTTGCAGCACTGGAAACAGTGCAACTAGCAGCGTAGAGGCAAACCCATCTGGGCTGCTGGGCTGTGGCAAGACATTGCTGCTCGGGTAGAGAACCTGGTGGTGAAGGTGTGCCACGTGGATGCCCATGTGCCCAGAAGTCGGGCTAATGAACAACAGAGGGCAGACCAGGCCGCCAAGGTGGCAGTGGCTCAGGTGGATCTGGATTCGCAGCGGAAGGGTGAATTATTTATAGTGCGATGGGCCCATGACACCTCAGGTCATCAAGGAAGAGATGCGACCTATAGATGGGCTTGAGATCATGCGGTGGACCTGACCATGAAGGCTATCACACAGGTCATCCACAAATGTGAAACATGTGCTGCAATCAAACAAGCCAAGAGGTTAAAGCCCCAGTGGTATGGAAGACATTGGCTAAAATATAAATATGGAGAGGCCTGGCAGGTTGACTACATCACTCTCCCACAAACCCGCCAAGGTAAGCGCCACGTACTTACAATGGTGGAAGCAACCACTGGGTGGCTGGAAACGTACCCAGTGCCCCATGCCACTGCCCGAAACACCATCCTGGGCCTTGAGAAGCAGATTTTGTGGCAGCATGGTACTTCAGAAAGGATTGAGTCAGACAATGGAACTCATTTCCGAAATAGCCTTGTGTGTGCCTGGGCCAAGGAGCATGGCATCGAGTGGGTGTATCACATCCCTTATCATGCACAAGCCTCTGGGATGATTTAAAGGTACAATGGGCTGTTAAAAACCACATTAAAAGCATGAGGGGGTGGGACCTTTAAACAATGGGACAAACATCTAGCAAAGGCCACCTGGTTAGTTAACACCAGAGGATCTGTTAGCCATCCTGGCCCTGCCCAAACAAAATCCCTGCCTGTTGTGGGAGGAGATAAGGTCCCTGTAATGCACACTGGGAGGTGGTTGGGGAAGGCAGTGTGGATAGCTCGACCCTTGGGAAAAGGCAATCCCATTTGTGGGATTGTCTTTGCTCAAGGACCTGGATATACCTGGTGGGTAATGCGGGAGGATGATGAGACCGGGTGTGTACCTCAAGGAGATTTGACCTTGGCTGAAAGATAATCTGGAATGTGAGTTGTATGTTGCAGGAAGTGATGCTGTAGGAAGGAGATGGAATAACAGAAAGTGAATTTGGTGAAGGACCAGACGAGTACAGCGAAGACCCAGATCTAGCCGTTGGTGCTCAACAATCGGACATACTACTGATCCTGACCTGAACATCCACCCTGACAGATGAGATCGAAGTCATCGAGTGAACGAAGCTCATGGAATGAGGGACTATCTGTTAAAGGACGGGGGATAGTAGTTGATGATAATGTATTGGTTGGATATAGATATGGTTTAACTATGTAGATTGAGATGAGTGTTTGTAATAAGGGGTTTTGGTAATGAGAATTGAATATGATGGGAATGGTTAAGTATATATTATGTGGGGCCTGAGCATGACGCAAATGATATGGGATAAGAGGTGGAGATTGTAGTGGGTCTGGCTGATCTGCTTTTCCCCATCCAGCCTTCATGCTGCAGTACTGGTAGCTAGAGGGTGTTGATAACACACCCGTGTTATGACTGCCAGTGCTCACACAGCACCAGAGGCTGGGGGGGCAAGATGGGGGAGGGGATACAGCTGACCTGAGCTGACCAGTGGGATATTCCATACCATATGATGTCAGCTCAACTATAAAGGGAGAGGGCAGGAAGAGGATGAGGGGGGTCATTCGGTTTTGTCCTCCGAGCAACTGCTACGTGTTTTGGAGCCCTGCATCCTGGACGCAGCCTGGCATCGCCTGCGGACGGGAAGTAGAGAATAACATCTTTATCTGTCATAACCCACAGCTCTTTGCGTCTTATTCTCTCCCTGCATGCCGTGCTGACGGGGATTGGGGGGAGTGCTAGAAGGGCTTGGTGCTCAGACAGGGTAAACCCACCACATCATGTAAAGGCAAACTTCTCTATGTCAGGTTCTGCTAAAGGAATGGTAAAGAAACAATCTTTTAGATCCATTACAACAATTTCCCACTGCATTGGGATCTTCGTCGGTGACAGCAGTCCCAGTTGCAGTGGTCACATGGATGCCAGTACATTGTTTATTTTCCTCAAGTCATGCAATAACCTCCATTTCCCAGATTTCTTTTTGATCACAAACACTGGTGTGTTCCATGGACTATGAGAGGGCTCAATATGTCCCGCAGACAGCTGCTCTGCAACTAAAGCCTTCAGGGCTGCGAGCTTTTCTTGATTGAGGGACCACCGGTTCACCCACACCGGCTTGTTTGTTAGCCATGTCAATGGCAGTGTTGGTCACTCCACGCCCTGCAGCACATTGGCCCCTATTGAAAATCCGTGGTGAGGCACACTCCCCACTGATTCATCACATCTCTTCCCCACAAGTTAAATGGTTGGGTAGTGACATAGGGCCTCACTGTGGCTGTCTGCCCTTCTGGGTTACTTATCAAGACAGGCTTCACTGCTATATAGCTGTTTTGAACTCCCCCCCACCCCCCAGGACTCCTTCTGTATTGGACATTAACAGCCAACAGGGCGGCCATCTAGCCTGCAAAATAACAGTCATATCCGCCCTACTGTCAAGGAGTCCAGTCAGTCTCACTTGAGATGGGGAGGCACCTGTCATAGTGAGGGTACAAACCATTTCTGTCCTATTTTCAGTAATGTGTTGTGACCAGAACACCTGTGGCTTCCCTGTAGACCCAAAACCACGGGTTCCACAGAGGACCCGATCTGTTTTGGCCACGCAGCTCATAAAGGGTGCAAGTTGAGCAATCCGAGTGCCTGCCTTGATTGTAACTGGAGGGGTTGCTGTTGACACCACTGCACATATCTGCCCCTGATAGTCCGCTTCAATAATGTAATAAAAGGAGTAACAATTCGTGTCAGGCATGTAGTGTGTCGACCATGAAAAAACTCAGAACAAAGAGAACCCAAAACACAGAATCTAGATAGTATCAGTTTTGAAATGTCCTGCTGAAATTGCTTCACTGTATACGCCATGTTTAACTGTTTCGCTTAACTACATATGTTAACCAATCAAGGGGCAGAATGCCGAAAAGGGACTTTATATGGAAAACAGAATAAAGTGAAGATCAAGTCAAGGACAAAGGGAGTGAGGAAGACTACAGTCCTTCCTCCACTATGACCACTAGAGGGACCACTGGGACGAAGGACGCATGCGCTAAGAAGGGAACACCTATTCCGGGAAATTATAAGCTTAACCACTCCTCTACTTAGAATAGCTATGAATATGTATTAGAGTAGGGGGCATAAAATGGGAAGCTGTTGTAGTACAGGTGTGCATGTTGGTGGAGCTGAGACTCCCCATGCACCCAGCGCTGTTTACTTGCCTTTTATACTGATCATTATATATTAAAAGATTTTGCAATTATAATCTTGAGATTATGGCTATATTTATAACAATAACTCCTACATGTACAATTAATCCTTGTAACGTGCTGCTCGAGTGCCCTATTAAGAGCGCACTCAGTCCTTTTCCAATTGGCCCCCATGCATCCAGAGGCACTTTATACACTACTGGAGTGGTCAATGCTACTGTGAGGGAGGTGGATACATCCATCCCAGCTGTTCCCTGGGTCTTTCCCTGTAACTTGTCGCAAAGGCTTGCGGTATCTGCGAGGGCTGTAAGGAGCTGTGGGAGCAGGGGGGAATTTGTGTATGCACGTGCAACCTTTGCACTCCCTTTGCAGTTTCCCGACCGTAAGGGTTGCCCATTTGCATGAAAGCAAGATTTGCACTGCTTAGCAAGGTGCCCTGGCTTCCCGCACCACAGGCAAGTTACGGATTTCTTGGTAACAGCCAGGCCCCGGCCCCCCTTTTGTTTTTTATTGGGGCATACAGCCTTTCTATGCCATAATTGGCCACATTGAAAAGACTTTTGCTCCGCAAGGTGGAGTGTGGAAATGGCTGTCGCTAGCTCAGCCATTTTGTGCCTCACAGATCCCACCTTGGCAGAAGCCGTGATCATGGCTTCTAGCGTTGGATCGCCTGGCATTGCCTCTATGATTTTCTGACAGTCCTCGTTAGCATTATCCCAGGCTAATTGTTTAAGCAACATATCCCGGAGATGGCCATCAAAAACCTGTCTTTGAACTGATGCCTTTAATTTCTCTACAAACTGTAAAAATGGCTCCTTGCCTAATGGTAGTATATCGTGCCTTTGGCTCCGCTAGCTCCACAGTACACATAATAGCCTCCATCCCCACGTTCTTAACCTGCTCTAACAGTAATGGATGCCACCAAGCTTGGGCCTGCGCATTGCCATTATTCCACAACCCCATAAGCACATCCATTCCAACCCCATACCGGGGATCTTGCTGATGGAGTTGCATATTTCGGGCCACCTGGAGGTCAGCACATTGCCTCCAGATGGTATGAAACACAGCAGCCTGCACCGGCTGGAAAATTATTTTGCTAATTGATGTATATCAAAAAGGGGTTAATTCATCTGTTGCTATAAGGCGTAGCACTTGCATCACAGCAGGAGAATTGGGGCCATACTGAGCTGAAGCCTTCTGCAAATCCTGTATCGCCCTCCATGCAAAGGCAACATACTCATCCTGGCCCCCCGAGCGCTAGCACGAACAACCGGAAACGCCATAGGTCCCCCCTCTTCTAGTGTGGCAGTGCCGCCTCTCCTGGTTCTGGGAATGGTGATACTCTGCAGTTACCAATTACCCTCCTGCAATGCCCATGTTTTCACTTGCTGCCAGAAGTCAGCCGGATTGCGTGGGGTAGCAGTAACCTGAGAAGGGGGAATAGTCCATTGCCGACCGTGACACTCTGAGGCCCCCCTGCAGGGGAGCTTCCATCTGTGCCTCAGCAGGCAATGTCGGTTCCGGGATAGCCCCCACCCCCGCCCCAAGGTCCCACCAAGCATTGGGCTCTTCCGGAGGCATCAGAGGGACGGTTTTTGATATTTGGTTCTGTCTGGACTGCGTCATCTAGCAGGGGGCTCCTCCTCCCGGAAGCCACGAATGGCTCACTGTCCAAGGGAGGGGCCAATGGCTCAATTCTGGGCTCCTTTTCCGGTTTAGGGCACGCCTCTGCTTCAGGGGGTGGAACGTAGGGACGAGGATACTCCCAGACCTCACAGTCTCGAGGGTGTGGGTATTTTCGGTCCCCGTCTTCTTGGGGGTGCGGATAAGAATGAGGCTTTATCGGTTTAGATTGCCCTGAGAGCCCCTCGTCATCAGAATCAGCAATGAAAAGGTTCCTGGGCTTCCTCGGGAGGGAGGTATCAGCCTCAGGATCAATCGGATCAGCAATAGGTAATGGCACTAGTAGTCTGGGAGGCTTCTAACTTTTCAACTCTGTCTTGCTGCTTCTTGAGATCTTTTAACATGTCTAGAAGCAAGCACCAAGTAGTTAAGCAAGCACCAAGTAGTCCCATTGCCTCTCCACATCCACAGACAGCACTATCAATCAACTTTTCCCCAATTTGCTCCCACAGCCGGATGCTAAATGCTGCTGTTGTATGCACTTGGAAGCCATTCTTTTTACTCCATATAAGCATCTTTTTTAAAGTCGATTCCTCCAATTTAAGTCCTTTTTTCATTGAAATTATTTTACACGCATTTGGAATGCTGGTCTCTTATTTAGTGGGAGACCCGCCCATGTTCCCGGTAGCTCACCTGGTACCTTAGGTGTCAAATATCGGTCCCCAGACGAGCAGCTCCACTGCCGCTCTCAGCTACACCGGGCTCCATCTCCACTGCTTTTCCTGCAGTCCAGGGGTTTGTTGGGGTCTGGGACACGTCCTGAAGTATGGGCCATGTCGGTGTGTTATAAATGAGACCAAAATTGTCTTTTAAATCAAAAAGGTAAAAATTTATTAGTGATGGGGAATGAGCAAGCAGCGCTGGGTGTGCAGGGAGTTTGTGCTCCACCACCATGCACACCGAGATGTCAAGCAAGCAGGTATTTATTACATTAAATCATGCATATCCAATAGTGTTAACTACGTATTCATTATATGGGATTGGATTATTATAATCAGGTCCAGGAACTCATTATCGTAGGTCTCCTCCCTTTGGCACTTGCGCACTGCTGTCTGGTGGTCGTGGGGCGGGGTCTTCAGGAGGAAGGCCCCCAGTCTTCCTCGCAGTGTACATTTCACCTTTTGTCTCAGAATGCAGAGTTGCGATGAGTCAGAGATCACAGGACTGGTGTGATCTGGCTGATCTGTGGGAGGCTCTCCTGTATTCCTCCCTGTCTGGGAGTTAGTTTCCCTTTATCTACAAAGTCCAAGACTACACAAGACAGGCTACAGGATTTATGAGAACCTTGATAACTCTCAAGGCTATGTAAGAAAAGCTACAGCTTACAATTATGTAAGACAAAACACACCTTACAACTATGTAAGACAAAACACAGTTTACGGCTATGTAAAACAAGCTACAGTTTACAAGGCTGAGATTTATGATGACATTTACAACTCAGGCCTTGGCCAGGCCTGTATCCGGTGGGAGCAAGGATGATGTCCTGGAGGGCCCAGTAGGGCAGAATACATTTGGTACCTTTCCATACCTGATTTGGTGCTTTTATTAGAGCAAACCATCTTAAGCAATTGGTTTACCCATTCCCTTTTAACAGCAACCCCCTGTTGCCACATCTTATTGACACAAATCATCCAATTTTCTTCATTAGAGGTGTCACCAGATGTCACTGTTAAGATGGATTTGACACATGCGATTTCCTCAAAAGCCAAATTTATTGTGACAACAAGGCCTTTTATAACCCTTCCAATAACAAGTGTCCACACATGATTGGCCCAAGAAAAGACCACCAGTTCATAATTGGATCCTTTTTTCTTTCTGTTATAACTTTGATAAGCTTTCTCTGTTTGTGGACTGGCAGTTCTTTTCTCAGGACTTTCTGGCCTCCTCAAGGTTACACAGATGTCCACTCAAGTTCGTTTATCAAACTCACATTCCAATCCTTCGGACAGGCCAAGGTTTCCCACAAAAGAACCTTAGGGACTGCAAGGAAGGAAGCCATTTCCCGAACCCCCAGACGATACATCACTAAAGAACTTTGTATATTCTCAGCGGGACCCCTGGGGATCTAGTGATACACGATTGCCTGGAGACCATTGAGGCGGTATATTCTAGCCAACCGGACTGGAAAGAGGAGACACTAGAAGATGCTGAAGACACCAAGGTCCTGGTACACGGACGGAACCAGCTATGTTTGACAAGGCAACTGCAAATCAGGATATGCGGTAACCACTTCAGAACAGGTAAAAGAGTCCAGAGCTCTTGCTCCAGACACCTCAGCACAAAAGGCAGAAATAATGGCCTTGACTTGAGTGCTGGAGTTGGCAAAAGGAAAAAGGCTCTAATTATGCATGGAGAAATCTGGAAGGAAAGGGGACTTTTGTCTACCCAGGGGAAGCATATAAAGCATGCTAAAGAAATTCTCAAACTCCTGGAAGCAGTCCAGTTACCAGAGAAGGTGGCCATTATGCACTGTAACGCTCACCAGAAGGGAACAACTGCACAAGATCCGGGAAACTCGATGTCAGACTGTGAGGCAAAAAGAGTGGCCAAGGCTGGCGCTTCGCCAGGTGCCATCCTTGATCCCAGATGGTAAAATACAAATTGATTCTGAGACAAGGTATTCAAAGGAAGATCAGAAGTTAATTGAGGATCTAGGTGGGAACATGGAAAAGGGTAAATGGTCAAAGACTTCAGAAGGTAAAATAATAGTACTGTTGACGCTGTTATGGGCTGTGGTGATGGCAGAGCATAGGAAAACACATTGTGGGGGGCAGAGGCATTACGTAAGTTTCTGAACCAACATATAGTTGCTCGAAATTTATATACTACAATCAGGCAGGTAACACAACATTGTGAAGTCTGTTTACAAAATAATCCTCACACAGGGTCAAAAGCTCCATTAGGACAGATAGGGAAAGGAAATTACCCAGGACAACAATGGCAAATTGACTTTTTGGAACTCCCAAGAAAAGGGGGCTTCTGGTATTTAACAGATACCTTTTCAGGTTGTCCAGAAGCATTTTCCACAAGGACAGACAAGGCTCGGGAGGTAACTAAAGCATTAATAAAAGAGATAATACCACGCTTTGGGGTACCGGCCATTATATCCTCGGACAAAGACCACACTTTATTTCAAAGATAGTACAACAAGTTAGCAAAGGTTTGGGAATAGATTGGCTGCTCCATACTCCATACTACCTTCGGTCAAGTGGAGAAGATGAACCATTTAATTAAACAACAGATTGTAAAACTGGGACAAGAAACTAAATTAGCTTGGCCTCAGTCCCTTCCTCTGGCCCTCCTGCGCATACGAGCTAGGCCGAGAGCAAAGGAAGGATTGAGCCTGCTTGGAAACTTGTACGGATGACCCTATGGAATACAGAAAGGAATGTCTGTGCAAGCTGAGGAGGAATGTATTACCTTTTATATGATAGCATTAGGCAAACAGCTTAATCAAATAGGGAAACAGGTGGTTGGAGTCCGGAGTAGAGGATTGGATGGGCCTATACATAACACACAGCCAGGGGATTATGTCTATTCTCTTACAGAGAAAATCTCCAAACCAAAGTGAGAAGGACCCTTCCAAGTACTTCTCACCTCCTTCACAGCAATTAAGATCAAGGAGCAGAGTGCCTGGATTCACCATACTAAAGAAGGACCACAAATCTCCATGGAAAGTTACCGCAAAGTCAGATGGACATTTGGTATTTACACGATAATCTGTGTTTGTATGTGTATTCTAAATATTTTGCCATGGTGGTAGACAAGGAATCAATGTATTAGTAAAAGAATTTACTAGGCTCTAGAAAAGGGGGGAATTGATGTGGTGGGATAGCTAACTTACCTAGCTAATGACATATCTTTAAGCTATACCTTTTGAGCATTGCCTGAATTAAATATTACCTAACTAACTTGTCTTAAGAAAGACTTGTATTAGCCAATATAGCTTAGAAAAGACTAATATTAATTAACCATTCTGTATGTGTTAACCCAAGCAAGAAAAGGGACTTTGCAAGGGAAAAAGAAACAACAGATAAGGAAGGATAGGATGGATTAATCAGTTACAAGACCAAGCTGAAGCCAGCCTTGAGGTTGGAACCGAGACAACCCAGCAAATTTTGAGCCAAGGTGAAAAGTGTATAGGGAGGAAGACATACGGCCTTCCTTCCAAAGACCCCAGCCCGTGACCACCAGAAGATATGGCACATGCGTCAAAAGGAGGAGCTGAAGGTGGAGCATATGGAAATGATTTCTTGGAACTGATTACGCTAAGGACGCCCTTTCGGGGAAAGATCATGAATACGTATAGGTGTTGGGGTTTTGGGGAGTTGTTCTGTTTTCCTTCTTGTCTTAAAGAATTTTTCCATACTTGTTTGTCAGGGAGGTAAATGGCCGTACTTAAGAGACACAAAAGGACCTGGCCACAGGGGGAGGGGTCCAGCCTGCCGAATAAAGGGGGTTGGGTGGAGCCCCTGAGGCTCTCTCCCTTGGTTTGCTCCCTGCATTCGAGGAGGAGAAGCTGCCCTCGTGGTGTGGAGAACTCATGCCTGCTGCGTCTCCTGCTCTCCCTGCTGCCTACCGAGGATCCGCGGAACACCGGGATCAGCTTGGAGAGAGGTCGTCCCTGCTTTCGTCTCCTGCTTTTCTCCTTCTACCCCTGCTGTCTC
Source organism: Todiramphus chloris collaris (assembly GCA_025345505.1). NCBI lineage: Eukaryota > Metazoa > Chordata > Aves > Coraciiformes > Alcedinidae > Todiramphus > Todiramphus chloris. Next base: position 130,662 of record JANVCC010009740.1, read on the forward strand.
CCGAGGATCCTGCTGGACACCGGGATCGGCTGCCCAGGGGGTTCGTGACACAGGTTTTCCATCGGCCATTGCCACGTGGGGACTGAGCTGGCTCCGGAGCGGCGGGGAGACCATCGCGCCCTCCCTGCTCCCCGGGAGCCCCCGAGAGGTTGGGACTGGGTTCCCTGTGCTGTTTTCCTGTTACTGACGTAGTTAGTGTTGTTTGTTTGTCCTGTTATATATATATTTAGTAAAGAACTGTTATTCCTATTCCTCATATCTTTGCCTGAAAGCCCCTTAATTTAAAATTACAAGCATTCGGAGGAGAGGGAGTTGCATTTCCATTCCAAGGGAGGCTCCTGCCTTCCTTGGCAGACACCTGTCTTTCAAACCAAGACAATAGGTGATTGTGAATATGCATTACTAAGTGGAATAAATATGGGATGTTTGATTGGTGGGGTGCACACACTTCTGGAGGGGCGACTCCCTGTGCTGCCTAGCGCTGAATAAACATACCTACTTTACAACCTTCTGGGTTGTGGAGTCTGTTTTCCGCACGTCAAACCCACTTTTTCATAATAGAATGCTGAGCAACACAGCTAGCATTTGATTGTCAAACTTAACTGGAGAACTATGGAAAGCATCTCCAGGTCTAACCGAAAGTGTAGTCATCTCCTCATACACAACTTGGAAGTGGCACAAGCAAGGCTTAGATGCCTCATCACACTCATTTCTATAGGCTTAACTCAGCACTGACAGCCCCATGTTCACTTCTGTACTATTACAGTGCCTGGCATTGTAATTGCTAAACCACCATTGCAATCATTTACTGTAGCATTTAATGCCCCACTGCTTCAAATTAAAACCAAGTTGTGCAGTAGGATGCCACCTTTCATAATTCAACCATAATTTATACCTAATCTGAATTAGCATTGTAGAAAATGCTGAGGAATGTTGCTTTTGCAAACTGTAGAATAAGGATAATCTTTTTTCCTAACATTAACTTGAGGAATAAAAGACTTAAGCAGCTTTTTCAAGAATTGTTTACCAAAGACTAGAAGCCTTAAGTGGTCTTACTGGAAACTGAGGACTGAAGCTAAGTCTTAAGGTCAAAGGAAATAAAGGAAGTATGGATGCTGAAAAGCTGCTAGCAGAGAGATTTTCTCAGGTTCTCACAATATTTGGTGAGAATCCTGCCTTTCTCACACATGTTATGAGAAACAGTAGGATGGTTTTTGTAAGCTAGCCCAACACCTGGTGTTTTGCTAAGTTCTGTTTATGGTACATTGGAAAAATATTTTGAAATGGGTGTTGTAGGACTTTAGCCAATCACCCTAGGAGATGGGTGATCACTGAACAATCGCCTTATAGGGCTAGGGTATATAAAATGGGGTTATAAATTAATAAACTCTCTCACTCTCTGGCTGAATTTGTGTGTTGCTGCATCTCTCTGCTCCCGGTAAACAGCGACAAGGAAGATAAAGGACTAAAGTGCACAGCTGCCAGTCAAGACATGTTAATAGATAAAGGGGCAACAGTTAAGGGCTATTTAAGATGAACAATAGTAACTTAGAAAGATATTGCATTTTGCTCAGTAAACTCAGGAATATTATTTTCTCCAAGGCGAAGCAGGAACCTGTCAGATATGCAATTACAGATTATTTATTAGCAATTACTATGTTACGAAGAAACTCTGACCACAGGCGTGGAGAGGCCACTTTTATCATTTGTCACATTCAAAGTTCTCTTACATCCTTAGAACTTCCCAAAAAATTGTGTAGCCACTCCGCCCTGTCGTGAGAGACAAGCCGTGTGGTTTCCAACTATGCCTGTGGGAATAGGGGGTATCTGAATGTCCTTATTCAGCAAGGCCGGGAACAAAAGGGAAAGTGTTTTACAGGTACCATTTCCCCAGGCTGTTCTTTCCTGCTGTAATGCAATAATGCACTCCATTCCTGGGTGGTCATTGGACCATCCTAGGGGAAAAGGAAAAAATTGTGGTTTAGGTCGACTGAGGCATATGTATAACAATCACTCTTATTTAAACTTTTCACAGTGTATTTTATCCATTCCACCCAGGCATTTGTGTCTCCATATCCTGTTTCTACTTCAACTGTCTGTCTCAAATCCTCAATTCTTACTACTTTTACTATTGTAGGATCATTTAAAAGTTCTTCTACCTCTGTCCTAGGTTTCTGTGTACTTTTCCAATCTTCATCCTTGTTCGAACTTCTATTTTCAATTTTTTTTACCATTGTTCAGAATCATCCTAATGGATCTTTCCCTGTGACCTCTATCCCTAGTCCATAAGGTTGAGTGTCAGTATTATTAGCATTATTGATAGTAATTATTATAGGATTACACCCCCCCTTCTTGGCAATTGTGGGTAGTGTGTCCTTTTGAGATGGTAATCACCTGTTTTAGGGGTCTCCAATACCAAGTTTTTTGATTCATATCTGCTGTCCATCCATTAACCCGAGTAGTCCACCAAACATTACTCCAAGAGGGGCAAGGAGGACCCTCTCTATGAAATGTCCAACCCTGTACTGGTTCAGGACACATGTACTTTTCTGCATTGCTCACTGCCCTTTGGCTCTCTAAGACCCCACAATCCAAAATCTGGTAAGCATCAAACATGATGCTATGGAGCCCGGTCCTCTCTGAAATACTGAACTGTAGTGGTTTTCGGGAATGATCCGGCATTCCTGCTTTCATGATAGTGAAGTATGAACAACGTATTAACATTGTTTTGAACATTTTCATCCATTTACAACCCCCAACACAACAGATAAATACTAGTGCGATAAAAACTACAAACAAAATCTCTACTACTAAAGCAGTATTTCAGACAGTTTTAAAATTATTGCTTCTTCAGTTTGATGAGCAGAGGATTCTCATTGGGCTGTATGTACCAACGTCTGTCCTCAGAGGGAGGTTCCACTGGTCCTTTGAGACGTGTTGTAATGAGTCCAGCCTTTCTCAGCAGTCCTCACCACAGTTTCAGTTGTCAGTAGAACCTGGGAAGGACCTTCCCACTCAGGCTGCAGTTTGAATTCCTTCCATGACTCAATCAGAACCCATTTCTGTCTCATCCCACTCAGTGGACAATGAGGGAAGTGAATCTTTGTGATCCCCTGAAAGAGGCTGTCCCTGAACAGCAGGGCAGCCGGGGTGGCAGAGTCACGACAATGACTCTGAGGAACAATAACAAAACAGTTTATTAGTTCTCCCTAATAGAACAATCAACAAACAGTACGGATAAAAGAGTTAATCTTTGTAGGTGATTATTTTATGGCACAACCGAATTCTGAGGAAGAGGAAGAAAGAGTTATTAGAGAAGAGGAAAAGAGAGGAGGGGTGAGGGAGTGAGTAAGAGAGATAGAGAGTAAGATAAAGAGAAAAGGTTATCACCACCCATGGATCCAGTGACGTCTCACTGGATCAATCCAAGTCTTCAGTTCTTCGGTGGTGGGTGCACACCAATCAATATTTTTCTGTCCCTTCTATACCCTTGAGGTATCTGGGTGGCATTCCCAACTTCCACAGGAAGTGGTATTGATTTGCATGAGCTCCATGAGCTAGAAGTAGTGTGACACCTGCCATCCACCTCCCCCATGGCACATTCAGCAGGAGCACTTAACTAAAGAAAAGACAGAGTACCACCTATGCAGAACCTATCTCTTCCTTTTGATAAAGCATGTCTGCAAGGAGCCAAAGGGGGGGCACAGAGACATTAAAAGCAATCAACACCTCTCCCTTTCCAGACCTTATCACCACACAAGGTTTGAGGCACACAATATCCAGGCTCTTACAGTTCCCCAGGTTGGATGGTATGGACTGCTAATTCCAATCGTGGAGTTTGTGCAAGGAGTCCTTTACTTCTCAGGAAGGATAAAGAAGAGGACAGCCCAAGTATATAGTTCTTAAGAAAAGTATCTTTGGTTTCAAACCTTGGGATTTTTCCTACTCCACCCATATAAGGTAAGCTAAACAGCATTTCATAGGGAGATACACCTAAGTCTTTCCTAGGTGCAGTTCGAATTCTCAATAAGGCAATGGGCAAGCATTTAATCCAGGGTAATTTAGTTCCTAAAATTAACTTTGATAATTGTTTCTTTAGGGTCTGATTCATTTGTTCAACCCTAGCAGAGGAGGGTGGATGATAGGGAGTATGAAAGTCCCAAGAGATCCCTAATCCTCCCTGGTCCCTTGAAGCACCTTGGATGTAAAGTGACTTCCTTGTTCTGAATCAATATTTTCAGCTATTCCATACCTGGGAATAATTTTTTCTAGAAGGATTTTAATTACTCCTGCAGCTTTGGCTGTAGCCATTGGATATGCTTCTACCCATCCTGTTAGATACTCAACTAATACCAGGATACATTTCAACCTTCCTATAGGTGGTAATTCTGTAAAATCCACTTGGATACTTTGAAAAGGTCTGAAACCAGGTTCTCTTCCTCCTTGAGGTTGTTTCTTGAGAAACTTTTTATTTATCTTTTTACAAACAATGCACCTTTCACAAATTTGTTTAGCTATAGTATAAATTCCTATGCATCCATATTTCTTTAAGGTTAAATCACACATCGCTTGTAACCCCCAGTGACTCCCTTGGTGTAAAATAGCCATTATTTCCCTCATATTTTGTTTATTTAGTATTTCTTGTCCATCTGGGAGAATCCACTTCCCTTCTTCTGTTTCAATAGATCCCAATTCCTTCAACTGCTTTTTCTCTCCTTCAGTGAAAGTTGGAATCCCCTTTGGTTCAGACACACAAGGAGTAACATTACACATCCTAATGAAGGCAGGAGAAAGGATGTCTGGTGGAGTTTCACTAATCTTTGAACAAGCAACAACAATAAATGGGTAGTTGTATAGTAGGGACATACTCTGAAATTCATAACCTTGTAGATAGTGATTATCTCCAGGAACAGGACAACAAGACATCTCGAGGCACTCGAGCATGCTGAACAGACAAGAACTGTCAAGAATAAGGATTTTAGGCTTTAGGTCGCTAAAAGAACACAGTGATGAAGAAGAGAAGATAAAGTAAATGTCCACCAGAGGTCATGGAAGACCACTGAGGGGAGAAAAGACCCTAACCCTAATTTTATTACGCATGCTCAGACTATGTAAATGAATTCCAGGAACTCATTAGTATAAGACTGCCCTTTCTAAGAAATAGAATGAATATGTATGTTTAGTCTGCATATAAACTGTGTACCCAGATTGTATCGGCGCGCACATTTGGAGGAGTGATCCCCTGTGCATCCGGCACTGCAAAATAAAGAATGCCTGCTTAATAAGTTCGGTTATTGAGTTTTTCACTGCATTACTAACTAATTCAGGCCCTAGGGCAACTTCTTTGGTTACCTCATCTGCTAATCTGCTTCCTCTAGCTTCCAAGAAGTTCTCTTTCTGATGCCCACTTACATGGACTACTGCAATTTCTCTGGGTAGGAGTAAATTATTTAAAACCTGTTTCACCAATTCCCCATGTACCAACTCCTTTCCTTTACTGTTAATTAATCCTCTTTCATCCCATATTTTTTCAAATGTTTGAACTACCCCAAAAGCACACCTTGAATCAGTATAAATCGTCCCTTCTATCCCATCTAACAGTTGTAATGCTTCATTTAAAGCATAGAACTCACATGTCTGGGCAGACCAATGTTGCTGTTTATGCCGGGAGTGGAGAGATGCAGCATCATATAAATACAGCAAGAGCAGGCAAAAGAAGCAACTTTATTAATTTACAACCCCATTTTATATACCCTAGCCCCATAGAGTGATTGGTCAGTGATCACCCATCTCCTAGGGTGATTGGCTCAAGTCCTACAACACCTATTTCAAAATCTTTTTCCAATGTACCATAAACAGAACTTAGCAAAACACCAGGTGTTAGTCTAGTTTAGAAAACCATCCTAATGTTTCTCATAACATGTGTGAGAAATGCAGGATTCTCACCGAATATTGTGAGAACCTAGGAAAATCCCTCTGCTAGCAGCTTTTCAGCATCCACAGACCAATTGTTAGGTAGTCTTCCCGATCCTTTTACACTTTGGTTTTCTCCATTCCATAACCATTGTGCGTTTTTCCGTGTATGATTCTGGAGGACCCATCAATAAACAAACGGAGACCTGCTGGCAAGGGCATGTCCCTCGAGTCATACTCAATTATATCCAGGCAGTCATGTTCAAGTTCTTGGTTATTAGTTTCCCCTTTCCATAGAAAGGTGGCAGGATTGAGACATGAATCAGCAGTTAGAACTAAGTCATATTTTTCCATTAAAATTGCCTCATACTCCAAAATCCTAGAATCAGTGAGCCTTTTGGGTCAGCATTGTTCTTACTTGATGTGGAGTACTTACTACAAGTTCTCCTCCAAAAGTTAGTTTTCTGCTTTCTTCCAGCAAGAGGGCTGTGGCTGCTACTGCCTGTATACTTTCTGGCCACCCTCAAGATACTGGGTCCAATATCTTAGATACATGGGCAATTTGTTGTTGCTTGCCTCCCCATTCTTGGGTTAACACCCCCACGGCTGTTCCCTTATCTTGAAGTAAAGGGTACAGTGTTCTGCTTGAAAGATAACAGAAGCAACTTGAGCAGCCATTGTTATCCTGGGGCCTCCTGAGATAAACAGGAGACAGGATGTTGAGGCCTTGAGGCTTGACAAGCTTTATGGGTCTTAGCTCAACTTGCATGGCTTGTAGATAAGGGAAACTAACTCCAAGACAGGGAGGAATAAAGAAGAGCCTCCCCCCAGTCCTGTGATCTCTGACTCATCGCAACTCTGCATTCTGAGACAAAAGGTGAAAAGTACACTGCGAGGAAGACTGAGAGCCTTCCTCCCAAAGACCCCAGCCCAAAACCACCAGACGGCATTGCGCAAGCGCCAAGGAGAGGAGGCCTATGATAATGACTTCCCGGAACTAATTATAATAACCCAACCCCATATAATGATTATGTAACTAACTCTGTTAAATATGCATGCTTTGGTGTAATAAATACCTGCTCGATGGACACTTTGGTGTGCAAGTTAGGAGGAATGATCCCCCTTGTACCCGGTGCCGTAATAAACATGCCTTCTTTATAACCTTTTACGGGTTGTAGAGTTTGTTTTCCGCACGTCAATCTATGGTAGCAAACAAGTGAAAGAGTTTGTCAAGGGAGGGCATCGCTAACACAGGAACAGTGATCAAACTTTGTTTTAATTCTTGTATTAATTCTTTTTCTTCATTAATCCATACTAAATCATTAGGCTCTCTTTCCAGCAATTTTAAATATAACCCCTTTTTTTTCAGTGCAGATGATTCAATACATAGGCGACAATAGCCTGTCAGTCCCAAAAATTTTCGCAGCTCCTTTTTAGTTTCTGGGAGAGGTAATTCAAGTATTCCTTTTTCCCTCTTCAGATTTATACTCCATTTCCCTTCACTGATTAGATGCCCTAAATATTTAACTTCTCTTTCCATGTACTGCAGTTTGGTTTTTGATACTCTTAGTCCCTGTTTCCCCAGGAAATTTAACAAAGCACTTGTGGTTTCCCTTACGTTTCCCTCCTTTTTCCCTGAGATTAAAAGATCATCTACATATCGTAGAAGGGTAACTTCAGTTGGGACTTTAAACTTCTCTAATACTTGTTCCAATGCTTGTCCAAATAGATTTGGTGATTCAGTGAATCTTTGAGGTAAAACTGTCCATCTAAATTGTTGTTTGTGGAAGGATCTTCCCATTCAGAAGCAAACATATCTCTGCTATCAGGGTCGAGTGGACACGCCCAGAAGGCATCCTTTAAATCAATCACACTAAATCATCCATGGTCATGTGGTATTGTACTCAATAGAATGTAAGGCCTAGGAACCACTGGGTGACACACTTGGGCTATTTGGTTTAATTTTCTTAGGCTTTGTTAAATTTCCTGGGAAAACAGGTCGTTTGCTTAAATAGCTCTGTGTGGTTCCTCCTAACCCTGCCATGTCCGATCCCACAGGGACTAAAGGCCATGAAGGACGCCACGCAGAGAAGGAGATAACCGTTACATCAGCAACCGTATCGATCAAACCTCGAAGCTGAGTCTGGGGCGGACGAGCGTTTGGCAGGACTAGGGTACATGTCATCTGTGGCCTTTGGCTAGAGATGTCTGCAGTCCAGAAGATCTGTGGAAGTCCAGTAGATCCATTGCCGCTATCTTCACAAACTTGTTCTGTCCTGGGGACACATGACTTAAAGGGCATTAATTGAGCAATGCAAGTCTTTTCAGGGATAGTGACAGGGGGATTGGGCATGGAAACCATAGCATGAATCTGGCCTGTAAAATCAGCATCAATAACTTCTGGGTGTACAAAGATCCCTCGATGGGTGACATTAGGTTTTCCCATGGGCATTGCACTGAATCCCTGACCTAGGGGTACATATGCATCCAAAGGGACCTTATAAATATGACTAGATTCTAGGACAACTGTTGTTGTGGTGTAGACGTCAGCCCCGGCTGATCCTGGGGTGCTATTGTTATGGTGGCTGGGTAGGCCTGTGCCATTCCCTGGGGGAACACCTGCATCGGAGAGCAATTCCCCCTTTTTGCACCCCGGCGTGAGTTTCCCAACAAAGGCCAGCCGTCAGCATGGCGCAGAGATCTCCCTGATGGAAGATGAAGTTGCGAGACTTAGAGCTGAGGTAGAAATGCTTAGGAGCATCAGAGAATCAGAAATTGAGATAGACCAATGGAGCCAAGCTTTGTGCTCCACTCATATGACCGATGGCACCCATGATCAAGGGGACAATCTATCCTGTCCCGCTGAAAAAGAGGACAGAAACCTTAGCAAATGTGGTGAGTGGAGACAGGTTCATGGTTATGGCAGAAGGCGAGCACCCCCGTTGCCTGCTTTGCCTCCTCCGGTGCCTCTGAGGAATAGATATGAGGCCCTCCTGGAAGACACCCAGTCTTCTTATTGTGACCAGCCTGAGGGTAGGGGTATGGGAGAAGGGAAGGCTTGGAGGCAGGTCCCACCTTGTGGAGGGGGACAGGTACTCCCTCCACCTCCTCCTCCCCCTAGAATGCCTACGCTCAAGGGGTATGTGTGGATGCTGAAAAGCTGCTAGCAGAGGAATTTTCCTAGGTTCTCACAA
>JANVCC010009740.1:139778-155400 GCA_025345505.1 Todiramphus chloris collaris
GGGTTGTAAATTAATAAAGTTGCTTCTTTTGCCTGCTCTTGCTGAATTTATATGTTGCTGTATCTCTCCGCTCCCGGCATAAACAGCGACAGGTATGGATCTCTTGAATTTGACACTCCTACTGATGAGGATCCAATTGGTAATTCTCACACAGCTTGTCCCCCAACCTCACAACTTAAGACCTCCTCATGGAGGAAGAAGAGGAGAGTTGTTGTAGTGGGAGACTCTCTTCTGAGGGGAACAGAGGGCCCAGTCTGTAGACCAGACCCATCCCACAGGGATCTCGGATTAGAGATGTTAAAAGGAGGCTGCATGAATTGTTGCACCCCTCTGATTATTATCCCTTGATAGTTTTTCAGATAGGTAATGATGAGATTTCTGAGAGAAGTTTAAACGCAATCAAGAAGGACTTCAGGGCACTGGGGCGACTGGTTCAAGGTTCAGGAACACAAGTGGTGTTCTCTATCCCTCAGGTAGTAGAGAAGGGTACAAAAAGAGGATGGAATATCGATATAATTAACAATTGGCTGAAAGACTGGTGCCACCATCAGAATTTTGGTTTATTTGATCATGGAGAAGTTTATTTAGCACCTGACCTACTGGCACCAGATGGAATACAGCTGTCACAAAGGGGAAAAAGGATCCTCGCACAAGATTTAGCAGGCCTCATTGAAAGGGCTTTAAACTAGGATTGAAGGAGGAGGGGGATAAAGCCAGCCTCAGTGAAGATGGGCCTGTAGACAGCCTTCAGTCTGTTGTCCTACTTGGGGCGAGTGATTTTGATACTTGTGATACATTGGACAACAGAAACATGTACATCACTAGTGGAGTGGTGGATGCAGAAGCGATCAGGAAACCGGAATTGAAGAGGGAAGGGGATAAAACCTGCTCCTCCAGCAACGAGCCTGGGGGTGCGGGACAAAGGATGGGGGTGAAGTCAGTTGCAGAGATCGGGTGCCTCTGTGCCAATGCACACAGACTTGCTAGTGATGAGCCTGATGAGCCTGGGGACAACCTTCAGTCTGCTGTCCCACTTGAGGCGGATAGTACCGGCGTGTGTGACCACAATCACACAGAGGTCTCTGATAGACTAGTGGCCACAGAGGTGGCCATAAATGGTTGTATAAAAAGATTAAAAACTATTAACTCTACCCCCTCTCTGAAATGCTTATACGCCAATGCACGGAGCATGGGGAATAAGCAGGAGGAGTTAGACATATATGCGAGAATATACAACTATGATATAATTGCTATTACTGAGACGTGGTGGGACAGCTCCCATGACTGGAATGTTGTTTTGGAAGGTTATGTTCTATTCAGAAGAGATAGGCCAGCAAGGCGAGGTGGTGGTGTTTCTCTCTACGTGCGAGAGCAACTAAAATGTATTAGGTTCTATCCAGGAGTGGAGGTAGAACAGGTTGAAAGCTTATGGGTAAAAGTCAAGGGACATGGAAAAGGGAATAAAATTGTTCTGGGTGTCTACTACAGTCCACCAAACCAAGAAGAAGGTGTTGACGAAGCCTTCTACAGTCAACTGGAAGTGGCTTCTAGAACACCCTCCCTGGTAGTCATGGGTGACCTCAATCACCCTGATATCTGTTGGAAAGCCCATACAGCCAGGCATACCCAGTCCAAAAAGCTCTTTCAGTGCATAGATGACAACTTTCTGGTGCAGGTCGTGGATGAACCAACAAGGAGGGGTGCACTGTTGGATCTTGTATTAACTAATAAAGAAGGACTGGTTGGAGACATGAGGGTTGGGAATAGCCTGGGTGATAGTGATCACAATATGATAGAGTTTAATATTAAATAAGGGGGAACTAGAGCAGTAAGTAGGACTGCAACTCTGGACTTCCACAGGGCTGACTTTGAACTCTTCAAAGATCTACTTGCTGGAATCCCATGGGCTAGTACTCTGGAGGGTAAAGGAGCCCAAGAAAGTTGGTTAATTTTTAAAAAACAGTTTCTTCAGGCCCAGGATAGATGTATTCCCTTGAGGAAAAAATCTGGAAGGCACACTAGGAGACCCACATGGATGAGCAGGGAGATTTTGAAGGCGATTTCAAGGAAGAAAGAACTATACAGTTCATGGAACAAAGGACTGGTCGGTTGGGAAAATTATAGAGAAGTAGTCAGGGCATGTAGGAAGGCAATAAGGAAGGCCAAAGCCCTCTTAGAGCTTAAGTTGGTGAGTCAGGTAAAAGAGAATAAGAAAAGTTTCATTAAATACATAAGTGCCAAGAGGAAGAACAAGGAAAATGTGGGGCCACTGCTGAATGAGAAAGCAGTCTTAATAACAGAGGATGCAGAGAAGGCAGAGTTGCTCAACACCTTCTTTGCTTCAGTCTTTACTTCTAAGACCAGCCCCTGTGAACTCCAGTCCCTGGTTGAAGGGGAGAAAGCCTGGGGGAAGGATGAGTCTCCACTGGTCAATCAAGACTGGGTTAAGGACCAGTTACGTAAGTTGAATATACATAAGTCCATGGGCCCTGATGAGATGCACCCAAGAGTGCTGAGCCAATTGGCTGATGTTATTGCCCTGCCACTCTCCATCATTTTTGCAAAATCATGGCAAACAGGAGAGGTGCCGGAGGACTGGAGGAAAGCCAATGTCACTCCAGTCTTCAAAAAGGGCAGGAAAGAGATTCCAGAAAACTATAGACCAGTCAGTCTTACCTCCATCCCTGGAAAGATAATGGAGAGGCTCATTCTGGAGATTATCTCTAGGCACATGGAAGATAAGAAGGTTATCAGGAGTAGTCAACATGGATTTACCAAGGGGAAGTCAGCTTGACTAATCTAATAGCCTTCTATGATATTGTAACTGGATGGCTAGATGCAGGGAGACCAGTGGATATAGTCTATCTTGACCTTAGCAAGGCTTTTGACACAGTCTCCCATAACATCCTTGTGGAAAAGCTTGGGAAGTATGGGATAGAAGAGCAGGTAGTAAGATGGATTAGTAACTGGTTGGACAATAGAGTCCAGAGAGTGGTGGTCAATGGTGCCAAATCCAGCTGGAGAGCTGTAACCAGTGGAGTCCCCCAGGGATCAGTGCTGGGTCCGGTCCTGTTCAAAATCTTTATCAATGACATTGATGACAGGACAGAGTGTCTGCTCAGCAAGTTTGCTGATGACACAAAACTGGGAGGATTGGCAGATACACCTGAAAGCTGTGCAGCCATCCAGCGAGACTTAGACAGGTTGGAGAACTTGGCAGGGCAGAACCAATGATAAATACAAGGATAAATGTAGAGTCCTGCATCTAGGTAAGAATAATAAATTACACCAGTACAGACTGGGAGGTGATCTGCTGGAGAGCAGCCTTGTGGAGAAAGACCTGGGAGTCGTGGTGGACAACAAGTTTTCCATGGAGCAGCAATGTGCCCTTGTGTCCAGGAAGGCTAATGTTATCCTAGGGTGTATCAAGAGGAGCGTGTCCAGCAGATCGAGGGTGTTTCTCCTCCCCCTCTACTCTGCACTACTGAGACCTCACCTGGAGTATTGTGTCCAGTTCTGGGCTCCCCAGTTCAAGAGAGACAGGGATCTGCTTGAGAGAGTCCAACAGAGGGCTACAAGGATGATTAAGGGACTGGAGCACGTGCCTTATGAGGAGAGGCTGAGACACCTGGGGCTCTTTAGTCTGGAAAACAGAAGGCTGAGAGGAAATTTGATAAATGTTTATAAATATATGAGGGATAAGTGTCAAGAGGAAAGGGACAGCCTCTTCTCACTCGTGCCTTGTGATAGGACTAGGGGGAATGGATATAAGCTGGAGCACAAGAGGTTCCACCTTAACATGAGGAGGAACTTCTTTACCGTAAGTGTCTCAGAGCATTGGAACAGGCTGCCCAGAGTGAAAAAGCCAGTGGCAAGTCTCAAAAGTACTCCCAGATTCTGCAAAAACCAACGACCAGGATCACAAATTGATGTTAAACACACTTGGTGTAATTCAAGACAATGTATCATTAGCCCTTAGCTGTATACAAGCCCAACTATGGTTGCAGACAATGGCTTCCTAATTATAAGAAAAGGAAATGAAGGTGTTTTCCCTATTGAAATCCGAGAAGCTGTTTGGAATAATGCGAGTTAGAAAGAAAGCTTCAGTCCTGGTGGACCTTGGTAAATTTCACCTATGATCCAATTACTAACATAGCAACTGCCTTTGTGCTTACTATACATAATGCCACAGTTTGTGTAATTCATCCTGTTGTTGCATTGGGACTAAACCATAAAGGAACAGTTTTTTATCCCTCTGAACATAGAGCATGGGCTCGGATGGTACAAGAAAAATGGCGAACGGTAAATTTAAAATCTTGCATCACACGGGAACAACAAGGATTTATCTGTGAAAGTAATACACTTGATGCCAAAAACATGTGTCTTGACATGGAACAAGGCATTTGTCACATTGAAATCCACCGAGACAGTACACTGAAAACTGTAGTTATATATATTGGTCAAGGTTGCGTGTGTTTAAGAACTATCTGTACTTTTATGATGATAGATGATAGTAATACGAGTGTAGTTGAAAGGAATCACTCTAACTTTTGTATTTGTAATTTTATCAAGATTGTTGGGCGTGACTTTTCATATTCAGCACCAGTTGTGTCTCATCAATTGATAAGGTCCAACTATACCATATATCATAAATTGCTACCCACACCTATTGGGATGGACCTCACATTAGTAAAGCAATTAGTGGATCATTGTGGAACGGCGAGGAAAGAGTGCAGGAAAATCAATATGATTAATAGGCAAACTTTGTTTATTGTCACACTTGCAGCTACTTATATACTATTATGCTAATCACTAATACATGCTGACTGGAGTACACACAAGTTATACATATTCATGATAGTTCCCATAGGTCCATTCAAGACGTCACACTCTCCCTACGACCACCCCTTGGTGGTCCCAGCTGCTAGATAGCTCCTCTTTCCGTTGACCAAAACATCCTGATATCATCTTATCCTGATATAACGTCCCTCTTTCTGTTAACCAAACTATCCTATTATTATCCTAACGTTCCTCCTCAAGGACATCCTGTCCCTGCAGCTGGGCTAGGCCTCATGCCTAGCTTCTGCTAATATATCTTGCAGTGAGCCGTGGCCCTTGTTCACAAGCCATTCCCCAACAGATCATCAAGCCCTAATGGAGATTTTAGAAGAAATCCGAAAAAATGGGAAAAAAAACCTTAATCACCATCCATCATGACACACAAGAAATAAGCAGAATCATGCAAAGAGTAAAACAAGATGCAAGTCATAACTGGTGAGACACGCTTTTCTGGTGGTCACCTACTGCAACTGGCATTCTGAATACATTATGTCACCCCATAATTGTTTTATTAATTTTGGTGAGTATTTGCCTTGTGTTGTCTATTGCATTGTTTGTTTGGAACTATAGAATGCTAAAGAGGCTATAAGTTTTAACTATCTTGTCAAATGCACATGCAAAAGTGTTAAAAGATGTTTATCATAAAAAATTATTAGAAGAAAAATTTATATATTAGTAAAAGAATTTACTAACTCGATAGAAAAGGGGGGACTGAATTGGGGGGAAGGGGGGCAGAGGTTAAATGATTTATTGGGAAGATATGTATTGAGGGCAATGCACACAGCTAGCTCAACATTTGTTATGTCTACCAAAGCAGAATGAGAGTGTTATAAATGAGACCAAAATAGTCTTTAAATAGAAAAATAAGAATTTATTAGTGATGGGGAATGAGCAAGCAGCGCTGGGTGCGCGGGGAGTCTGCGCTCCACCAGCACGCACAACAAGATGTCAAGCAAGCAGGCGTTTATTACACTAAATCATGCATATCCAACAGCGTTAACTACATATTCATTCTGTGGGGTTGGATTATTATAATCAGGTCCAGGAACTCATTATCATAGGTCTCCTCCCTTTGGCACTTGCGCACTGGTATCTGGTGGTCGTGAGCCGGGGTCTTCAGGAGGAAGGCCCCCAGTCTTCCTCGCAGTGCACTTGTCACCTTTTGTCTCAAAATGATGAGTCAGGAACCAGAGGGTTGGTGTGATCTGGCTTATCTGCAGGTAGGCTCTCCTGTCTCCTGTCTCCTATCTTCCTGTCTGGGAGTTAGTTTCTCTTATCTACAAAGGCCAAGACTACACAAGACAGGCTACAGGATTTAGGAGAACCTTGATAACTTTCAAGGCTATGAGAGACAAAACACAACTTACAACTATGTAAGACAAGACACAGTTTACAGTTATGTAAAACAAGCTACAGTTTACAAGGCTACTAGGCTAGGATTTATGATGACATTTACAACTCAGGCCTCGGCCAGGCCTGTATCCGGTGGGAGCAGGGATGATGTCCCGGAGGGCCGAGTCCCCAGTATAGCAGAATACATTTGGTACCTTTCCATACCTGACTTGGTGCTTTTATTAGAGCAAAACAGCTTAAGCAATTGGTACAAAGTTTGATGAACAAACAATTCACAGTTTATCACAAGAGAATAAGGAATTACTGATAACAGGAAGAGCCTCGCACCGGGTCCTTGTTCTCGAACCTAAAAGCAGCATAAACCAGCCTAAACCAGGCTTGAGGTTTGAACTCGGGCCAGGGACAGAAAGAGCATGCGCAGAAAAGTGAGGTGAAAAGTTTAGAATGAGGAAGACTCTTTACTTCATCTGAGGAAGACTCTTACTTCATCACGGAGACCCCTACCCACGACCACCAGACGACACTGCGCAAGCGCATGCAAATGACTTTTGGGTTCATTATAATATGAAGCGAGGCTAGGCGGGGCTAGGTAATGAATATGTATATGCCTATTTTGAAACTTAATGAATATGGAACGTGTAACCCAATATATACTAAGCTGATAGTAGCTCGGGGCACGCATGACTTTGGAGGAATTATTCCCCATGCGTCCCAGCTCTGGAATAAACATACCTACTTTACTACTTATTCTAGTAGTGGAGTTTTTCCGTATATCGTTAGGACACTCGGTCTTGCAAGAACGTATAATAAATTACTGCTTCACTAGTACGTCTACTGTGAGTCCTTTCTTAGGACCTCTGCATTTCTAACACTAGGTCTTTCACCCTTAGTCGCTTTCTCTTCCCCTTTGGGGAGGGAGGGGGGTTAACAGTGTTATAAATGCGACGAAAATTGTCTTTAAATCAAGAAGATAAAAATTTATTAGTGGTGGGGAATGAGCAAGCAGCGCTGGGTACGCGGGGAATTTGTGCTCCACCAACACTCACACCGAGATTTCAAGCAAGCAGGCATTTATTACATTAAATCATGCATATTGAACAGCGTTAACTACATATTCGTTCTGTGGGGTTGGATTATTATAATCAGGTCCAGGAACTCATTATCATAGGTCTCCTCCCTTTGGCACTTGCGCACTGCTGTCTGGTGGTCGTGGGGCGGAGTCTTCAGGAGGAAGGCCCCCAGTCTTCCTCGCAGTGTACTTTTCACCTTTTGTCTCAGAATGCCTAGTTGCGATGAGTCAGAGATCACAGGACTGGTGTGATCTGGCTTGTCTGTGGGAGGCTCTCCTGTATTCCTCCCTGTCTGGGAGTTAGTTTCCCTTATCTACAAAGGCCAAGACTACACAAGACAGGCTACAGGATTTATGAGAACCTTAGTAACTCTCAAGGCTATGTAAGACAGTCTACAGCTTACAATTATGTAAGGCAAAACACACCTTACAACTATGTAAGACAAAGCACAGTTTACCGCTATGTAAAACAAAACACAACTTACAACTATGTAGGAGAAAACACAGTTTACGGCTATGTAAAACAAGCTGCAGTTTACAAGGATACAAAACTAAGATTTATGATTACATTTACAAATCAGACCTTGGCCAGGCCTGTATCCAGTGGGAGCAAGGATGATGTCCTGGAGGGCTGAGTCCCCAGTAGGGCAGAATACATTTGGTACCTTTCCATACCTGATTTGGTGCTTTTATTATAGCAAACCAGCTTAAGCAATTGGTTTACCCATTCCTTTTTAACAGCAACACCCTGTTGCCACATCCTATTGTCACGAATCATCCAATTTTCTTCATTACAACAGAGAGCATCTGTTATAGGTCTAAGGTGCTGTAGTGGATCTGGCTGAGCTGCTTTTCCCCATCCAGCCCCCATGCTGCAGCACTGGGAGCTGGAGGGTGTTGGTAACACACCCGTGTTATGACTGCCAGTGCTCACACGGCACCAGAGGCTGGGGGGCGGGGGGGGCAAGATGGGGAAGAGGATGCAGCCGACCTGAGCTGACCAGTGGGATATTCCATACCATATGACGTCAGCTCAACTATAAAGGGAGAGGGCAGGAGGAGGATGGTGGGGCATTCTGCTTTGTCCTCCAAGCAGTTGCTACGTGTTCCTGGAGCCCTGCTTCCTGGACTTGGCCTGACATTGCCTGCAGACGGGAAGTAGAGTATGATATCTTATCTATCATAACCCACGGCTCTTTGCGTCTTATTCTCTCTCTGCGTGCTGTGCTGACGGGGGTCAAGGGGGAGTGATAGAAGGGCTTGGTGGGCACCTGGTGCCGTGCCAGGGTCAACCCACCACAGGTGCCCTGACCCTAACCTGTGACAGCTCCTTTGTGTGATGTGATTGCTTTGTGGAATTACTACCTAGCACCCTTTTCTTCACAGAACTGGAATAAAATACCTCTGCTGTATGTGTATATTGGCATATTGCACACCAGGAAATGAAACCACTTTTGGGTTAACACAAGGGTAATACAAACTGGGATTAACAGAGCCAAGGCCAGGCCCATGCCTGTCCACACCACCTTAGGGCCACCAGCACTGGCAGGTCCTGGTGCACGGCAGGAGGGTGCTACCAGCTCTGAGGGCAATAGGGCACACACCGAAACCAGGCTAAGGTATGGCCCTCTTATTGGAAGCCCCTGAGATGACCACAGCTTCTCCTGGAGTAGTACCCCAGTGGGAGGCAGGGAGGGCTCAGCCCTAGTAATCGATACCCCAAGACATCCACTTCCAGGAGCCAGGGTGCTTCCAGTTACTTGGACCCCGTAACCACCATCCCCATACCTGTGCGCAGACAGAAGCAGCGCAACAGTTCCAAGGAGGATGTGTGGAGCAAGGTAGCACCGTCTGCTTCCCGCATCCATTGTCCCCAGCTGCGCATGAGATGGGGCGGTACGGCACAGAATCCCAGCCCCAGGCCCAGGGCTGTGCACTGCCCCTGTGCCTGAGTGGCACGGCCGTGTGTTCGTACTCTGGGGTCGTGCTTCGCCCACTGGTCATACCCCGTAGCCCCCACCTAGCACGGCCTGGGCCACCACGCAACCGGGATCTGGGCACCCGTAGCCGCATCCCGCCCACAGCCACTGCGTGCTCCCACCGCCCAAACGCTGTTGGCCAATAGGTGCTGTCATTTCCACATCGGCTCGGGAGGGGTAAGTTTGCTGACTGTGTGCGGTCTATTGGGAAGTGGGTGAAGTCACTAGTCGTGCGTTACAAGTGGTGCAGCTGAGTGTTGTAGTGCTGAGGTGAGGGCTGGGCCGGAGGCTGGGATTGTCACTGTCCCCTCAGTCCACTTGGACCCGGGGGCCCTGCGGGGTGTTAGTGCAGGGCCTGGCAGATAGGGGAGCTGGCAGTTGTGGTGTGGCCTGTTGCTAACAGCCTGCCGGTAGGGCGCTTGAAGCCCTGGCTCTTCCAGTGTGGGGCTGACCTGTCAGGCCTCGGGTTGTGCTGCCTGGTAGGGGCATGCTGGCTGGGGCTGTGAGAGGTTTTTTAGCTTTGTGTGGTGTGATACATGGTGTCAAAATTCATGTCGGTGGTGTGGTGAGGCATGTCGGAAGAGTCACTAATGTAGATAATCTGTGGAAAAGTACTAAACCAACAGAAGCAGGAATGAAACAAAGTTTCCACATGATGGTTGTTGATTGGTCAAACATGCTCGTCATTTGTTTGGCCGCAACATTTGTGTCCCAGACAGACCTTATAAGGACAAGGAGGTGAGGTGGAGGTCGGGTGAAGGACGGAACCGGTGAGGAAGACTACAACCTTCATCATGGACGACCACCAGAGAGACCACCAGGACAGGGAACGCATGTGCTAAAGCGGGAACGCCCCTTCCAAAACACCTAATTACAATGACCCTCCCTCTTCTTGGAATAACTATGAATATGTATTAGGATAAAAAGTATAAAAGAGGATCTGTTGTTGTGTCCTGTGTGTGTGTTGGTAGAGCGAAGACTCCCCGCTCTTTTCCTCTCCTTGCTACCTGTCCAGTGCACACTTCCTAGATAGAAAGTTCTCATGTCTGTGGAAACAACAGGCCCCAGTATTGTCTGGACTGTGCCCACCTCCTCTTCCTCTCACTGCCCTGCTTCCTGCTGACTAGACTGCTCTCTGTGCCATCTGGCAGGACAGCAGTTGCTCACCAACTTCCTGCTCTGAGCCAGCTGGCACAGCAGGCCTGTAACTGGAGTCTGCCCTGGCCTTCGCTTTGCTGTGTTTGGTTTTTTGTGACTGCAACACCTTTCAGCCAGATTTGAACTCTTAACAGTGCTAATGGGGAGGCTGTTCCAGCTGACTGCAGCTGCATGCTAGGGGTATGGCACTTTTGGGCTTGCATGCTCTCCATAGCAAGAAGCCTGGGGCCCTTTCACTTTCCCTCTCCTTTCTGCAACTTTTGCATTCTGGATGGAGTCTGGCTCCTGTGGCTGGGTCCCAGTAGTCTGGTGGGGCCACCAGTGCTGCTAACAGCCTTGTTGGGACAGTAGTCATGGCCCAGTTGTTGCTGCAGGGCCCTGGCAGCTGTTGCCATTGCAGGGGGAGACTTTGTCAGTAGGGGCTGAGTGATATCCCAGAGGAGTGCTGGTATCTTCCCTGGGGCCTGTGCTCACTTTGGGTGTCTTGCTCAGATATCATACCCAGAGGAATTGGCTGCCCTGTCAGATGAGGATCTGCTTGGCTTCCTACTGAAGGATGATGTTCCCTGCCCTGAAATCAAGGGATGAGAATGGTCTTCTGGGAGACTGGGACCTGACAGAACCTGAGGTGAGTTCTTCAGGAGGAATTGCTGCTGTGTTGTGGGGAGACTTGGTTCCCTGCTTATTGAAAGTTGTTGGGTTTGTTTTCTCTGTGGCTCCTGAACAAGAAGATGGATGACTTCATCAGCTCTCTGCTGAGCCCCTTTGAAGATGAACCAGGCATGATGCAGAGTTATTTGCCTGCTGACAGTGACAGCAGCATTTCTGAGGATTAGAATCTGTCCCATAGTCCTGGCAGCAACTTTTCCAGCAGCCCTCAGAGCTCAGACATTGTGCAATTTAATCACAACTGTTCCCTCCATCAGGACTGGCCTATGCTTGAAAGTGTGGTCTGAAATAGCAGGAGATGTTTCCATTGACCTTGGTAAGTGATGTGCATGGGCTCTGTCTGTCCTGGCTACAGGCAGAAAAGCAGTCCCACATAGGTGTTTTTGGGGAGGTGCCAGACAGTGATGTAGAAAGCCAAGTTTGATGGCTTTCTGCTGACATAAAATTGTGGTTTTGTGCTACTCAAATCTGGCTGGTTGAGTGCTGCCTCGCTGAGGCCCAGAGCTTGACTCTCCTTTCCTTCCCCAGAGACATGGACAGGTTTGGAAGGAACAAGTGAGGCATTGTAACAGAGCTCCAGTTTCCCCATTGCTGTCGCTGTGGACATCGGACCCCAAGTTGTGCCTGGAGCGACTGTGCAGGTACTGACTGCCATACCTTAGGAAGTGTGTGGGCCCCAGTCTTTGCTTCTGATCACATTTCCCCTTCTCTCCTGGCTTAGCTCCTGTGAGAGATATCTTTAAGGAAAGTGTGATGCTGCTTTGTGAGAGCTGATCCTGGTTCTGTAAGCTTTCTGCATGTCCTCTCTGCCCTGGGGTGGACTGCCTTTACTTTGCATTCTCAGTGGGTGTATTTTTGCTGTTTTCTAGTCTGACTTTCCAG
This sequence comes from Todiramphus chloris collaris, assembly GCA_025345505.1. Lineage (NCBI taxonomy): Eukaryota > Metazoa > Chordata > Aves > Coraciiformes > Alcedinidae > Todiramphus > Todiramphus chloris. Next base: position 151,728 of record JANVCC010009740.1, read on the forward strand.
AACTGGTCCTGACAGAGGAGGAGAGGCAGCTCCTGAAGAAAGAAGGTGTTTCATTACCAACCTGTCTGCCACTGACCCAAGTGAGTCCTTGCTACAGCCTGTAACTCCCAAACAGACTTGGACCACTCAAACCCTTCAGACAGAGTAGGGGTTGAAAATGCAGGATGGTGCCTTGGTGAGAGCATTATCACGCAGGTGCTGTGTTCAGGGCAGCATGTGGTAGGGCTTGGTGTCTTCCCTTCTCCCTTTGAGGCCTGGGGGGTGTCCACATGCACAGCAGACTCTGCTTTGCTAGTCAGGTAGATATGAAGACATGGCTGTTGTCAGTGTTCCCACTTGCAAGTAAGAGGCAGTTACACAAGTGCCTTTTTCTTCCTGCTTGCCTCATGTCTTGTGAGCTCTGTGCTTTTCATCTCCCTTAAGTGTGGCTCACTTTTCTGCTATGCTAGGGAAGTTGCTGACCTCATTAGCAGGCCAGAGTTTGCCTTGAAGCTCATGTAGTTCTTTCAGCAGTGTGGGAGGGACAGAGGACAAAAGCACATGGGTTGCTGCCTTTCTAAGCAGAGCTGAGTGCTGAGATGTATGCAGGATTATTGAGGCCTATTGAATGCTCTGTGGTGGCTGCTAAAGAGAAATGGCTCTTGTAGGCTGAAGAGCGGCTTCTGAAGAAAGCATGTTGGAAGATCTGTAACAAGCAGTCAGCCCAGGATAGTTGTTGCAGGAAAAAGATCTACATGGACAGCCTGGAAAACAGGTATGGGCATGCAGCAGCCATGCTGGGCCACTGCTGGGATCTTGCTACCCTGGGCAGAAAGTGAGGCTGACCCCTGTGGTCTTCTCAAGAGGCCCAGAAGCTCAGGACATATCCTGCCCTGCTTGGAGATGACCCAGAGCTTGCTCTGTTTGATCCAGGTCCAGTGTGTTCTCCAGGTTAGGCTAGTTTGTAATACAGCCTGGTGTTGCTGATCTGCAGGGCTGGTGTGCTGCTAGGAGCGAGCATCCTAAGGGATTAATGTGGTGCTTCTCTGTGGGACTGGGTAGGGCTCCCCAAACCTTGTGTTGAGATGTCATTCTCTAGGCTTTCCTCCAGCTGGTGCCAGGTAGACCCCAGGAAAACTTGTAGCTGCCCCAGCCACCTGGAGTTGGTGGCTGATTCCCTGAGGGAGAGACTCTGGTGAAGTCCCTGCTGTTGACTAACAAAATCTCTCTGTTTTTCCCCTGTGCTGTTCATCTTTCCTGGGAAGGGTGGCAGCCTGCACAGCTCAGAACCACAAGCTGCAGAAGAAGGTGCAGCTGCTGCAGAAGCAGAACATATGCGTTCTCATTGTTGGACATGGCAGGAGATGTGGTGGGGAAGATTGTTCCTTTTCTTGGGATTGTGGTATGTCCCTGGCTGCAAAGGAGGGGGGTGCAACTCTTGGTTCAGCTGCTGCATTAACTTGTGTTAATGAGACAGTCCACCACCAAAACTACCACAGCAGCACCTGCAGCATGGTGAGTGGCTTCAGCCCGAGTGTCTGTGAGGGGGTCTCTGATGTCCCCATAAGTCTGAGAGAGAGGCGCTTATTGCAGCCAGTAATGCCTATCCATGTCCTTTGCTGTGAGGGCTTCCTGATCTTTCTGTTTCCAGATACTGGTTCTGTCCTTCTGCCTCATTCTCTCCCTCAGCCTCTACTCAATTTGGGAACAGAGCGCCACAGCTGGGGCTCAGAGGTGATTGCCTGAGGGCTGAAGTGTGGTTCCAGGTGAAGTACTGTCCTCCAGGGAGACAACTCTGGGGTGCCTCCAACCCAGCAGCCCCTTGCCTGGGATAACCACTTGGTTTGGCTTTGCTGTCTTTCTTCAGCTCTGGACTCTTCTGTCGCTGTTCACCGGGAGCAGAAAGATGCAGCAACATACAAATTCAGCAAGAGAAAGAGTTTATTAATTTACAACCACGTTTTATATACCCTAGCCCCATAAGGCGATTGGTCAATGATCACCCATTTCCTAGGGTGATTGTCTAAAGTTCTACAACACCCATTTCAAAATATTTCTCCAATGTACCATAAACAGAACTTAGCAAAACACCAGGTGTTGGTCCAGCTTACAAAACCAACCTACTGTTATTCATAACATGCGTGAGAAAGGCAGGACTCTCGACAAATATTGTGAGAACTTGAGAAAATCCCTCTGCCAGCAGCTTTTTAGTATCCATACTCTTCCTCAGTCCTGTTGTAGAGGCCCACCTAGGGGCAGGGCCCTGGGCCAAGGACAGTACTAGAACTGGGCATATCCAGTCCCTATTGGAGCACAAGCTGTGCTTGTGCCTGGTTGCTGCACAGCATCCTCTTCCTGCCTTCCCAGGAGGAGGAGGCAGCCATAGTTGAAGAGTTTCTTACTTCTCGTGGGCTCTGTGGTGGCCCACACTCAGAGCAGGGCTCTGAGAGACTGGTGTGTCCTGCTCTCAAGGTGGGAATGACAAGGCTGGCTCTACTTCTCTTGTAGTGCTGTTACAGCAGATCCATGAGGTCCCAAACCAGGTTAGGCAGGAAGCACCTGATGTGCAAGAGGAAGCTGTGCTAGAGAAGCTCAGCCCAGAGCCTGAGGACTACTCATTGTTGGGCAGCCTCAGTCAGTTGTGGGAAGAGGGATAGAGTCCACCCAAGCCGAATCCCACAGCAACTTCAATCTGCTTTCAACAGCAACTCATCCTCCAACCCACAGGCAGCAGCAGGCTCTTGAGCTAGGCCCTTCCCAGCCTCAGGAGCAGTGCTACCAGAATGACCCTTTGCACATGGCAGTGCTGGCAGCATGGAAAGTCATGAGACGGGAGTAGGTGGAACACACTGCCAGAATTGTTATCCAGCAGCACCTTGCCAATGAGATGTGACTGCCACCTCCTGCCTGTTGGAGTGACACCAGGCAGTGTGCGAGCTGACACTGGCAGGATGCAGGAACAACCACAAAACCATGGTTGAAACGCAAAGAGTAAATTTATACCCATTACCTCACAAACTGGGGGATCTCTGCAGCAGCACCTGGGCAGAGGCACACAAGCAGGGACACAGGCACCATGGAGCTCAGTCCTTGCTAGAGAGCGAAAAAACTTTTGAACCTGCTGCTTTATCCTGTATATCTGGAATTTTTATAGGTATAGTTTTCCACTGTGCTTACATCTTTCCCACAGAAGGGCAGGGATCTCAAGCATGTTCCATAAGGTGCCTCTGAGTTCTTCACAGACCTGTGTTATCTAAACACAGATATTCTACTTGTTAAGCACACAAAACTGAACAACAATTAGTGTGATATGTGTTTCTTTGACACCCCAGCTGCAAGTCCCTTGAGTGTGTTTACAGTCCTCCTCGCCAATCTCCTGTTATTTTCCCACAGGCAGGGACAAGCAGAGCTGTGTTAACAGATAATCTATCAAAGTAGATGCTTTTGAATACTCCTGATTGCTGGCAGCTCAGAGGGTTTACCAAGGAGGAATCATTTTAGGGATGACCTGATTTTACATTCTGCTCTGTATGTCTATAGCAGGACCCTATCTGAGATGGGGTAATGTGGTGGGTTGACCCCGGCACGGCACCAGGTGCCCACCAAGCCCTTCTATCACTCCCCCCGACCCCCTTCAGCACGGCACGCAGGGAGAGAATAAGACGCAAAGCACAGGGGTGTGGGTTATGATAGA
>JANVCC010009740.1:209881-227057 GCA_025345505.1 Todiramphus chloris collaris
CCCCCCCCCCCCCCCACCGGCAGCAGGGGCTATTTTGCGGAGACTGTGGTCCCGAACAGGACTGTCACCTACCCGCCATACCCAGCCCCACACCCCATGGAGAAGCTCTTCCAGACCCCTCCCAGCTTCTCCTTTCTTACCTATATTCGCTGCCGGTTGGATTTCATCATCCTGAGGCGGAGCCATCCTTCAGCTCAGGCACCGCTGCCGGCTCCGTGCCGCGATCAGACCACGGTATTTATAGCCAGGAACCCAATCCCCCCGGCTAGGGTGAGCCAAGCTCTGCGACACAGCGACAATGGGAAGGACATGTCACTCATGGTGGGGACACCTGCAGTGGCACCAGCAGGGACAACGAGAGGGGCCGTGATTACTGGCATCCCTGGCTGTGGAGGGACCCGTGCGGGACACCCGAGGGCGCCATGCTGTGACATAACGGAATCCTGCCGACTGTCACGTTAAGGATAAGAGTGTGACGTTTGCCTGCCGGAGCCCCAAGGACTTGCACTGAAGAAGTCTTGCAAAGTCAAGGTTTGCCTGTTTCAGAGCCCTGATAGGGACTTGCACTGAGACAGTTTAAGAGTTAAAAAATAGATAGGTTTAATTTATTAAAGTGACAGATACACTAGGTTCGAATTGTGGTTGATAAATACACTAACTGCAAAAGGAAAACTGAGCTTGAGTTAGTAATTCTTGGGTAAGATCCGACATGGTCGGAGGCTGAGACACTAATATATAATAGTAATGCTAGGAAAAGTTATGCCATATTGATAAGGAAACCTTACTAATCTTGTCTCTGTCAGCTTCAGATACTAACCTAAACTAATTATTGTACAAAGCCCTGATAAATGACTTATCAGTGCTTGTTTTGCAAGCTTGCATGCATTCTTTAGGGAACAGAAGGTAAGGGTCTTTGACCAAAACAAAGACGATGGATGTCGACACAGCAGGAGACCTGTTAAAACTGGTTCCACAGGTTTGTCGGCAGAAATGAGGAAGACCACCCTAAAACCCTAATAGAGAATTGCGCATACAGGATTAGGCAAAGATTGGGTGGATACATATGTTAACAATTTCTTGGAAAAGTAATGAATATGTAACCAAATTTTTGGAAATCTAATGCATAGTCATGTATACATTGTATAAGTATATCCTGGTTAACTGCAGGTGGTGCTCACATTTGGAGGAGTGATCCCCTGTGCATCCAGCACTGCAATAAAGAATACCTGCTTAATAACACTATGTTGTTATTTAGTTTATCTCAGAATCCTTGCCCAGCCACACCTAGCCTCCCACTTTGGTGAAGAGTGATAGAAAGCAAGGGGGCTTGGAAACTTCAATCTTTGAATCAGTATATTGAAGGCACAATTCTTACCAAGAAGGCATCCCTGCCTCGGGTGGACCCTGGCTTGGTCTCTGCTAGACCTTTCAGTCTTCTCCCCCTGGAGACATGTATTCTTTTTGTTATTTTTATATCCTAATTCTGTCTGTCTCTCCCTGCCTTCTAAGTGTCATCTAGCATGATTTGGATGGAGAGTTGAGTAACAAAGTCATGTATGTTTAGCATGTACTCCATTAGGCTTATTACCATATTTAGGGCTGTAAACTTTAATACTGATTTTGCTGTTAAATAGGCAAAGGTCTTCACTCGGACATGATAGCCTTCAATACCTGTGTCAAAGATTATTTTAGCTGAAACAGGACTGTTAGAAATGCAAAGGTCCTAAGAAAGGACTTGCAGTAGATTGATGCAATGAAAAACTCAATAACCGAAGTTATTAAGCAGGCATTCTTTATTTTGCGGTGCTGGACACACAGGGTATCACTCCTCCAAATGTACAAGTCCCCATGGAAGATAGGTACATAGTTTATATGCAGGATTAGCATACATATTCATTATATTTCTTAGAAAGGGAATTCTTATACTAATGAGTTCCTGGAATTCATTTACATAGTCCGAGCATGCGTAATAAAATTAGGGTTAGGGTCTCTTTTCCCTTCGGTGGTCTTCCATGACCTCTGGTGGACATTTACTTCATCTTCTCTTCTTCATCACTGTGTTCTTTTAGTGACCTAAAACCTAAAAACCTTATTCTTGATGGTTCTTGTCTCTTCAGAGTGCTCAGGAGCCTCAAGACATCTTGTCCTGTTCCTGGAGATAACCACTATCTACAAGGTTATGAATTTTACAGTATGTCCCTACTATACAACTACCCATCTATTGTTGCTGCTTGTTCAAAGACCAGAAATCCCGTCTCCTGCTTTCAAGATGTACTAGTGAAGCATCAATTTATTATATATTCTTGCAAGAGCGGGTGTCCTAGCAAAGTAGGCACACATCTGGTCAGAGTTTTCAGCATTTTATACCCTACTTTCCTCTGCAGAAGTCCCTCCCTTGTTTCCCTATGAATTAGGTACTTCCAAGGTTTACAGGCTTAACCGAGGCGCCTTCTTTATAACAGTCCATAATAGTTTGTAATTGCGCGTCTGTCAGGTTCCTGCTTCCCAGTGGAGAAAATAATATTCCTGAGCTTACTGAGCAAAATGCAGTATCTTTCTAAGTTACTATTGTTTATTTAAATAGCCCTTAACTGTTGCCCCTTTATCTATTAACATATCTTGATTGGCAATTGTGCACTTTTGGCCTTTATCTTCCTTTTACCTTAAGACTTAGATTTAGGCCTCAATTTCCCATAAGACCACTTAAGGCTTCTAGTCTTTGGTAAATGATTTTTGATGGGGCATCTTAAGTCTTTTATTCCTCAAGTTAATATTAGGGAAAAAAAGATTATACTTATTCTACAGTCCTCAGCATTTCTACACTCCCTTGTTTCCCTATGAATTAGGTACTTCCAATGTTTATAGGCTTAACTGAGGTGCCTTCTTCATAACAGTACATAATATTTTGTAATTGATGCAGTGAAAACTCAATAACCGAAGTTATTGAGCAGGCATTCTTTAATATGGCGCTGGGGTTCAGAAACAATCAATTCTTATAGAGAGATTACATACATATGCATTACATTTCCTGTAAATCTATTGCATATTCAGTAGAATTCTAAGAAACCATTATCATAACTCTCTGCCCATTATCGCATGCGCACATCTGTGTGGTAGTGGGCTCTTGTCATCCTCTGATGGTCTCTGGGAGGAAAATCAAAGTCTTCCTCGTCCTTGCACTTTTTGCCTTGTTGGGTCTTGGCTTGTCCTGCAGTTCTATACTGGTTCAGACTTGTTCTGTGATTTTCTTGGACTACGCTACTAAAGACTACATTGTTTTTGATGTTTCAAGCATGTTCTCTTACATAACCATCTTTAATCATCTGTTAAAGAGAGAATGTGAAAGGGGTCCTAAGGCCCTGTATCTCTTGCGGGTGTTGAAATGGGCAATATAACCAGACCAACTATAAGCACATGAAATAAGTACATATCAGAGAGAAAACAAAAGTTCAATCTAAAAAAAGTAGGTGGAAGACATCAAAAGTACAAGTTCATTTAAACTTCTGCATAGCTGTTGCTGGGTGCGATATATTTCTCTCATCAAGTCCCCCCTTTTCTTTCAACTTTAGGAGAATTTTTTCCCTTTATAATATTCCATTCTCCCCTTTCAGGGTTTCTCTAAAATATTTGCCTGTCTGCACTCAATGTTTAATCCAGTTTCTCTTCCAAGATTCATAGTTGTCCAGATTCTTCTTACAACAATAAAAGGCACACTGGATCATTATACAGATACAAAAGATAAAAAGAATTATCACTATTAATGCTACAAAAAGTCTTTAAAACCAAGCAAGATTAGGTAACCATGAAGTTAATGCATCCCACATTTCTTGGAAACCCCATGAAGTATCATCCTTGGTCACCTCATGCAATATTCTCGTCTGCTTCCAAATTTCTTTCAGGTCTGTGATGATCCTTCCACTCAGATCTATATACATGCAGCAACTAGTATTTGTTATTGTACACACTCCTCCCTGCAAAGCAAGTAACATGTCTAAAGCCATTCTATTCTGTAACACTACTCCTGACAGGCTACATATTTCTTATTGCCTTTCCTAGTTAACTAACTCCTAGCCACGGCAGAAACCAATGCACAAATCTCTGAAAAGATTTTTCTTCCCCTCTGTAAGGCTTCCCATACAATATCTCAAAAGGACTTAAGTTTCCTTAATTCTAAACTTCACTCTTAACCTAAGTAAGGCAATAGGTAATGCCTGGTACCAACATGAGTTTGCTTCCTGACATATCTTGGGTATTTGTTGTTTTATCATATGATTCATTTTTCCACTTGTCCACTTGCTTGTGGCCTATTAGGAGTCTGTAAATGCCAATTGATCCCTAATGCCTTGCTAATCTGTTGTGTAATTTCAGCAGTAAAATGTGTTCCCCGATCCAAGGACATTACAGAAGGTACCCCAAACCTCAGCATTATTTCCTATAGCAAGGTCTTTGAAACTTCTCTAGCTTTATTTGTTCGACAAGGGAATGCTTCTGTCTATCCAGAAAAGGTATCTGTTAATACCAGTAAATGCCTATACCCCCCCCTTTTCTATGTAGCTCAGAAAAATCGATCTGCCAGTGGTCCCCCAGAGCATTCCCCTTTCCAATCTGTCCCAACTGTATTCAATTACTAATAGTGGGATTATTTTTCAAACATATTTCACATTGTTGTGTTACCTGCCTGACTGTTGTATATAAATTCTTTCCGATCAATCTCTGATTCAGAAATTTATATAATGGATTTGCTCCCCAGTGAGTCTTCTTATGTTCCTCCCTCACAACTCCCCATCCTAATTTGGCAGGGACTGCTCTCCTGCCATACTCTAACTGAGCCCAACCTCCAGAGAGAACTTGTCTCCCCCAATTCTTTTATCAGTTCATAATCCAATGTAGAATATTCCATGTTTCCTTGCCTATCTAGGTTTATATTCCTATTATCTAGAATTAAGGTTAAATTTTGCTTTAATTGTGATCTTTCTACGGCCATTTTAGCCCCATAGCCAGCCAGTCGGTTACCTTTCTCTGGATCGGTGTTACCCCTTAGGTGCCCACGACAATGCATAATGGCAACCTTAGCTGGTAGCTGGACAGCTTCCAATAGGCAGAGTATTTCTTCTGCATGTTTAATTTGTTTTCCTTGAGTGGAGAGCAAGCCTCTCTCCTTCCAAATAGCTCCTTGAGCATGGACAACTCCAAAAGCATATTTGGAATCTGTCCATATGTTTATCTTTCTTCCTTTCACTAGTTCCAGGGCTCTAATGAGAGCAATTATTTCAGCCTCTTGGGCCGCTGTCCCATCAGGTAGTGGTTGAGACTCAATTACCTTGTCTGTTGTTGTTACTGCATATCCAGCCTTACGGTTCCCTTGTCGGATGAAACTGCTTCTGTCTCTGAACCAGGATGTAGCATGCAGGGACGGACTCTGACAGAACAGCCAATATGGTTGTAATCAGAAGTCGCTTTATTAAGTGCAACAGGCTATATTTATACACGAGACAATGCTGATCACGCATCCAGGTCACTTCTTATTGGCCCCACACTCAAACCCAGAGTCTGTCCACGCGCACTTCAAACAGTTTTTATTGGCTGGTGATTCTCTTGGGTTTGGGCATAGCCTCATAACTGTCCACACTTCTTCGCAGTTATTGTACAGGAGATTTCTAGGATCTTGCAATTTATGTCCAAACTGCATACCCCATGGAGGCCATAATCTAGTGTAAAGGTAGAACAAATGAATCAGACCTTAAAGAGGGAAATTTCAAAACTCTGTCAGGAAACTCAAAATTTGCGAATTATTGCCTATCACCCTTTTCTGTGCAGAACTGGAATAAAGCACGTATTTTGATTCTGTGTGTGTTTCGGCTCTTTGAACATGTGTTAAAAAACGCAGATTTGGGACAACACCCCACAGCTATGTGCCTCCTCAAACCCCCCCTCCCTAGTGGGGACACCCCTCCCCAGGAAACCCCTTTGCCAAGGCCCCATCACCCTCCCTGAACCTCCCCGCCCAGGACTTTTTCCAAGCCCTGGTGGAGACCTCTAGAACTCAGGCACCTTCCTCAATCCTCACCAACTGGGAGACGCCAGACCTGGAGTGCCTCTTCCCTAAACCCCTCACTGGAGACTCCAGAGCACCTCCCCAACCCCTCCACTGGGAACATTGTGAATGTGAGCACCTTCCCCCCCTCCCCCACTGGACACTGTCAGACATGAAGCACCCTCTTCCCAGCCCCCCTCCCTGGTGACACCTCCACCCCCACCCCACAGTGCCACCCATCCCCATGTTGGCCGAGTGGGGAGTGGTGGCATAGGGTGCTGGCCAGCCTGGGATGCCCAAGGGAGGGCGCAGGAGGCAGGGTGGGGAAACAGGAGCCGTGGGCGGCAGACAGGGTGGAGGAGACAGCGCAGACCATGTTTCTACTGATGATGCTATAGGTGTCACTGATAGTGCTGCCAGTGTGGGGTGGCAGATGGTGATGTCTGATGGGGCGGCTGCCAACCTGATGGTGGTGGTGGTACTACCGGAGCATAATGTGAGTTACGTATGGGCATGGCTGCACGTGGGGCTGGTGCTGAGCCTGGATCTCAAAGTGCTGGAGCTGGGTGAGCCACCGCTCTTGCTGCAGCCTTTCTTGGTGCACGTCAAGTTCATGAGCTTGGAGCTGGAGGGATCTTGCTCTGAGTAGGTGGCACCACTCAACGCCGTGGACCTGAACCTCTACCATGACCCTGACATCCTCTTTGGACTGGTCTGCGTCTACCCCACCCACGTGGGGCGCTTCACCTCACACTGGCTGCTGCTGCCCATCACCAGTGTGATGGTGTCAGCCTGCTTCAGATGAAAATGAGAGCATTACAGCATGACAGTGTGTACCAGGCCCTCATCCCTGAAACTGGGTGCCTTCATCTCCCACCTCCACACCCACTTCAACTGGAGTACCTGCACTGTCCTCCCCTACATGGACTGCAAAACCGACAACCGATCCGACTACTTCACTGTCGAGGGTTTCTACCAGGAGCTGCAGGATGGCAACAACCTCACTGTCTGCCACTACATCTACTCTCTTGATGAGGGGCATCCCTGACACAGCGGTATGCTTCATCAAGGCCAATGGGTGTGGGGCGGCACGGTGTGGGGAGGAGGGGGCATGGGGGGACACTGCGCAAGATAGGCCTGAGTGCCCAGAGGAGGAGGAGCAGTGGGGGAACCATGCAGGGCTCAGGGAAGAATCAGAAATCTCCATGGGGAGAGAGGAGTGTGTCGGGACCTGTCTGGGGCACAGCAAGGGCCTAGGGGGGCAGTGGGACCTGTGAGGGGTACAACAAGGGGACGGTAAAACTGTGAGACCCATGTGGGGCACAGCAAGGGGCCAGGGGCACAGTAGGACCCATGTGGGGCATGAGGAGGAGTTGATACTGAGACGATACAAGGAGGGATGTCTTTACAAATGAAGATACCACAATATAATGAGATAACCTTGCAGGCAATATATCATCAAAGAAACAATTAGGACTGGGAATATGAGTGAGGGTCATCTGAAACTAGTTGCAATCACAAAAGTTAAAGGAATTGTAAACTTGAACTTTAAGAAAGAGTACACAGGCTTTAATAGACCTATAAATATTAACTTATCCCAGGGGAGGCATGGAGTTAATGTAACATACAATGCATGATGTGAGGGGATGTACATGTTAAGGGAGGATCAGGAAGTCTGTACCTTCCTAGTACCTCAGCCAGAAGAGAAAGGAAGAGGGTCGTATGCAGTCGGGAAACTAGGATAAAAGGGGGGGCTGTACCTTCCAGCAATTTGAGAGACCCCACAGGGATATCCCCGGTGGACTCTCCCTTTATTCAAATAAAGTCTTTTTGCAGGACTCCTCTGTCTCCTTTGTGAACACTGACCTCTAGCTACATGATTTTCCAAACAATACCATAAAATCCGGTCGCAGAAAGAAACCCTCTAAGACTTGGTTTGAAGCTTTAGAAGTCAGCCATTCTTTATTGCAGCACTGGATCCACAGGGGATAGTTCTTCCTAATGTGCATGACATACAGGATTCTCCGTGCTATATTTATACACAAAGTTAGCAGAATTTGTAATTACTAATTCATAATTCATTGAATCCATCCTCTTTACAGTGATTGGTTAGTAATTTACATACAATTATAATATTGCTGACTCCATATTTTTACTGCTGTGCATGCTTTAAGGGCCCAATCTGCCCTGGGCCAGGGTCTTTTTGACTTATCGGTGTGAATTTTATCATTATAATGAAAGTAGTGCAGCTAAGGATACAAAAGCCTTAAGTTCTCCTGCCAAGTTGGCAATATACAATTGATTAGTCATCTTCAAGGCCTAATTTCTTTAGAATGTTCCTGCTAACAGATGAGTAGAAACCTAGCTCATTAGGTTGACCATATAAGGCATAATGGAATGGGTTTTTTATCACTTATTGTTACAGTCCTTAGCTTAAAAATGTCAACTGCTAGCTTACAGGTATTAGAGTGGGCAAAGCAGGTTGTATGTAGGGCACAGTGAGAGGTAGGCATGACTGGGCTGGAAGAGCAGTGGGACATGAACTGGTGGCCCTCAGTTGGTGGGTGCACAGGGGACAAGGTGGTACCTGGGATCCTTGGGCCACCCCAGTGACAGTGGAGAGGTCCAGGGCAGGGCAAGGGGCCATGGGGTCCCCCTGTCACACTGTGCTGGGGGAGAGCTGAGGCAGACCCTTACACTGGTGGGATACATTGATGTGAGGAGCACCGGGGCCACCCTGTGCTCCCTGCACAGCACATGAGTGGGCATCCCATTAGAGCTGGATGAGCTCCCAGCAGCAGGCAGGGGCATGCGGGGCAGCTGGCCAGGGCCTGGGCACCCCCTTTCTGTGTGGGTCACACCAGCAAGATGCTCTGTTTCCAATTAGTGCCAGCAGATGCCAAAGGTACTATAATCCTGGAACCTGTACAATCCTGCTGCACAGCTGGCCAGAAAAAAACCTGAACATGGATTTGTCCCATTCCCCAGCCCGGGCTCCCCAGGGTCCTCCAGCACACAGCCCTGATGTCTCTCCTGGCCCCCAGGTCCCCTGGTGGGGAACAGCTGGGGAACTGATGCCAGGGGAGTCATCCCCTGGGTGGCTTTTGCTGGAGTGGGGTGCACGTGGGTGCCAGAGTGATGTGTGTGGGCACACAGAGGGTGTCTGCCATAGGTGGATGATGAGGCAAGAGTGGTTCAGGGCCAGCAAGAGCGGTTTGGGTCCAGCAAGAGCAACGGGGCTGAACAGTCTCTGTGGCCATGAGGCACATGGTATGAGAAAGCGGTGGGCCTAGTCCTGCCCTATCTGACTGCTCCCCACAGCTGCCTAGCCTAGTGTGACCCTGGGGTTGTTCTGCCCCATTGCTCTGAGAGAAAGCATCCCACCTCACACCTGTCTGGGGTGCCCCAGGGTGGGATGGCATGGTTCCCCTGACATCCCATGTCTTGCTGGCAGTGGTGTATCTCTGTGGGTGGCTGAAAATGCTGCACCAGATCATGTATCTGGTGCAGCAGAAGAACCTCACCAATGGTGACTACATCTTCTTCTACCTGGATTTCTTCAAGGAGACCCTGCAGGGTGACTGCTCAGGACCCCTTCAAGACCTGTCAGAAGAGCCCAGTCCAGGACTTGGGACTGTGTGAGGCTTTCCAAGTGAACTGTGCCTGCCTGGGGATGGGGACTGGGACCTCCCCAGACTGGCCTTGGTGAGTGAACTGGGGTACTGTGCTCAGTTGCAGGTGGTGCTGGTGATCACCTACTATAAGCCTCAAAACCCCAAGTACCAGCACTTCCAAACTTGTCTCATCCTGTGAGACAAGCAGAAAATTGGGGTGCAGCTCAATTGCTTCTTGGTAAGTCTCCCTGCATGATTGGGTGGCAAGGATACTCCCAATGGGGCTGTGCACAAGGGTTCAGGGGGTGGGACATGGCCACAGGCAGTGCCAGAGGGGCCATCCCTGGTGGGAACAGCCACAGGCAGCACCATCTCCAAATGATGCATGCATGGCCCCGATGTGGGGTTATAGGGCCATGGGTGTGTATGCAACCCTAGTGTGGGGGTCCTGGGGCCAGGGTGCCCCCATGAACGTGGCAGCGAGTGTGCAGATGAACCCGGTGGTGGGGTGTTTCTACGACGGGATGCTGCTGTATGCCATGGTGCTGATTGAGACCCTGCGGGAGGGCAGCTCCAATAAAATGCCACCCATGTCATCAAGAAGATGCAGGACTGCAAGTTCCACGGTAACAGTGAGACAGAGTCAGCTGGGACAGGGGTGCCACAGTGGCAGTGGGATGTGATCCCCATCCCACCTGGGTTTCACTTCTTCAGGGGTGACAGGGATGGTGAGCATGGACAACAACAATGACCTGGACACCAACTCCAACAGCCCCCTTCATCTCCTTCAGTGCACCATACTTCATCCTATAGACTTCACCCTCCCTACAGAGCATGTAGGCATTGTTCTGACCCTTCAGAACGTCTTCTGCACCATCCCCTGTACACACTTGGGTGTTCCTGCCTGCCTCCATCAGTGCCTGTCACCTCCTGTCTTGGGGTCTACATCCCTGACCCCCTTCTTCCCTGCAGCATGGCTTCAGCTGTGGACCCCTGATGACCACCCATGGCAAGTACCAGATATTTGCCAACACTGGACACTTCAAGGTCAGTGTGGCAGGTGGAGAGCTGAGCCCTCCTTCAAATGCCCCCAGCCACAGAATCACAGAATTAGAGTGTAGCATGCAGACAATATGGTTGTAATCAGAAGTCGCTTTATTAAGTACAACAAGCTATATTTATACACAAGACAACACTGATCATGCACCCAGGTCACTTCTAATTGGCCCCACACTCAAACCCAGAGTCTGTCCACGCACACTTCAAACACTTTTAATTGGCTGGCGATTCTCCTGGGTTTCTTCCTTCAGCACCCTGTTTTTCTCCTCTTATCCTTCTGTTTTGCCAGGTGCTTCTGCTTTTCTCATCCTGTCTTATCTCCTCAAGGTCGGGGCAGTGTCAGCTGTTTTTTGGCTTTGCAGGCCTTAGCATAACTACTTCTAGCTAACAACTATTTCTGTCCTACTCTTATCAATCCCTACAACTGAAGCTGGGAAAGACCTCTGAGATCAAGTCCAGCCTATGACCCAACACTGTTACATGGGCCAGACCATGGCACTAAGTGCCACATCTAGTCTTTCTTTAAACACATCTAGGGATGGTGACTCCACCACCTCCCTGGGCAGTCCATTCCAATGCCTGATCACCCTCTCTGTCAGGAAGTGCTTCCTGATATCCAACTGAAACCTCCCCTGGCACAGCTTCTGATGGACTAATCCCCCTTGGCTCCATCCCCACCCTGAGGGATGCTGGCACCTTCCTCCCTTCTTCCACCCAGTGGGTACTGACCTCTTCCCTCTCCCTGGCACCTCAGGGCAACATGGTGGCCATCAAGAACATCAGCAAAAAGTGCATCGAGCTGCCACGGCAGGTGCTTTTTGAGCTGAAACACGTCGGTTTGGGGTCTGAGACAGGGTGGGCACTCTGCTTTGGGTGCAGGGGCTGGTCCTGGCAGTAAGGGGGGGGTTGGTGGGAGCAGTAGCACATCCCTCCCCCAACCTCAGCACTCTCTGGGCTCCACTTCCAGGTGCAGGACATCCAGTTCAACCACCTGACCTGCTTCATCTGGGCATGCATGAATCCCCCCAACATCTTCATCATCATCAAGTACTGCCCATGGGGCATCCTGCAGGTGGTAACAGACACTCCTGGTGGCCTGGCTGGACTGGGTGTTGAGGACAGAGCTGTAGATGCTGGCAGCCACCCAAGCCACGAGACTCATGGCACAGCTGCCCAAACTGATGCCATGGGGAAGGGGATGGGTGCTGCAGAGAACCCCATGGCTGGGTGCTTGGTGAAGGCTGGTGCTGCCATCCCAGGTGGTTGGTGCGGCCCACTCAATGTGCTGCCCCAGGATGTCCTGAAGAATGAAAGCATCAACTTGGACTGGATATTTTGTCATCAATGACATCGTCAAGGTACCCAAGTGAGGGGCACGAGGGGCTGGAGGGGGGTGCCTGGGAGGTGACAGTTTTGCCATGTCCATCTGTTCCAGGGAATGGCCTTCCTGCACAACAGCATCATTGACCACCATGGCAGCCTAAATCATCCAACTGTGTGGTGAACAGCTGCTTCATACTGAAGATCACCGACTATGGGCTGACCAGATTCTGCTCACCCTGTGATGGCAAGGACATGCATGCCTTTTGTGCCAGTGAGTGCCCATAGATGGGAACTGGATGAAAGGGATGGCCCTACCTCACCACCCCATGGCTGTGTCCCACCAGAGAAGCTGTGGACGGCCCTGAAGATGATGCAGAAGGGGTGCCTGCCCACCTTGGGCATGCAGAAAGCCGATGTCTACAGCTTTGGCATCATTGTGCAGGAGTTTGCCCTGCGTAACAGCCCCTTCTACATTGAGGTCATAGACCTGAGCCCCAGAGGTGAGGGTGGGGGGTGGGTGTAGGGCGATCCTGTCCCTTCTGGAGGGACACTGGTGCTCACTGTCATACATCTCCTGGCAGAGATCATGCAGAAGGTGTAGAACATCCAGAAGCCCTTCTTCTGCCCCTCCACTGACACTGGGGTGCACAGTGAGGATCTGGCAGTGGTGATGGAGAGCTGCTGGGGGCAGGAGCTGGCTGAGCACCCTGACTTCATCCAGATCAAAATCTTCATCTGTAAATTCAACAAGTGGGTGGCTGGTGAGTGAAGAAGATGGCCTTGGTGAGAGTGGGGAAAGCCATGGGGAGATTGGGTGGCACCTCTACCCACCTGCAGTGCCAGCTGCCTGTACCCCAGCAGGGAGAACAGCACCAGCATATATATTTTTATATCCAGAACTGTGATATAAAAATCACAAGGAGAATACTCGGGGGGGAGAAGACTGAAAGTCTAGTACAGATGGTCGACAGGCTGTACTTTCTCCACCCAAGACAGGGATGCCTTCTTGGTAAGAATTGCTCCTTCACTATACAGTATACCTCTTATTTCTATTATCTATTAGTGTTATAATTCAGGTCTGTGTCTCCAACTGTGTCAGATGTTACCCAGGAATTATTAACTTGAGCTTGATTATCCTTTTGCAGTTAGTGCATTTACCAATGGCAATTCCAAACCTATATGTTGCTTTAATAAATCAAACCTATCTATTTAAGTTTTACACTGTCTCAGTGTAAGTCCTTAACCAGGCTCTGAGACAGGTCACTATCATCTCAGCACAAGCCCCATAGCCAGGCTCTGAGATAGACACACACATGTCAGTGCAAGCCCCTCAGCTGGGGCTCTGAGACAGGACTCTCAGACATACCTTTTGACTTTGCGTAACTGCTCAGTGCAAGCTCTTCGGCTCTGGCAGGGAAACGTCTCACTCGCACCCTTAATGCGACAGTAAAATTGTCATCACACACATGATTGCCATGAATAAACTGCTGCAAAAATGTAAGTGTGCACCATCTCAAGCTGAAATAGAATGGGCCCTGAAATTTTGGAACAAAGTGCTATAGAGGATAAAACAATGCAGAAGGGAGGAAAAGATTAGATGAGGTCAAGGAATTGTTTTCACAGTATCGGGGGCTTGCTTATCTTGTGTGTAAAAAGAAATTAAAGAGTTCCCTTCTCCCAGAAGAATTGCAAAAGCAGAATATGCTACTTTGAAGTCTGAAACTGAAATATTAAAAGTATCATTGGCTTTTGAAAAGGAAAACTGAGAGAAATTGGAAATATGGGTAAATACCCTCTTGACTGAAAACCAAAACCTAAATTCAGAAAATAAGCAAATTAAAATGTTATTGTCCTTGTCTGAAAGGCTAAAGAGGCAATTACAGGAAAGATTAACTCTTTTACTGAGCCAGATACCATCTTCAGTCTCTGCTAAACAAATCTACAAATTAATACACTGTGCAGACCCTGAAACATGGGATGGAGACATTTGGGATGATGATGGCAGTGATGTCCTGGTGGAAGATTCTGATCCTACCTCAGAACCCATGCCTATATTGTAGTGTGCAGGGACGGACTCCGACAGCACAGCCAATATGGTTGTAATCAGAAGTCGCTTTATTAAGTACAACAAGCTATATTTATACACGAGACAATACTGCTCACGCACCCAGGTCACTTCTTATTGGCCCCACACTCAAACCCAGAGTCTGTCCACGCACACTTCAAACACTTTTAATTGGCTGGCTATTCTCCTGGGTTTCTTCCTTCAGCACCCTGTTTTTCTCCTCTTATCCTCCTGTTTTGCCAGGTGCTTCTGCTTTTCTCATCCTGTCTTATCTCCTCAAGGTCGGGGCAGTGTTGGCAGTTTTTCGGCTTTGCAGGCCTTAGCATAACTACTTCTAGCTAACAACTATTTCTGTCCTACTCTTATCAATCCCTACATTATATGACCATTGATTAAAACTGAAGTCACGGACGAGGGGGATGGTAATGCTCACATTACTGTGTGCTCCATTCCACGGTCTCCGAGTGAATTAGCAAAGCTACAGGAAAAGTATTATAGGTATCTGGAGGAGTCCGAGATGGAATATGTGTGTTGAGTTTCCCTTACATGGTGGAACCAAATATTAGTGAGGAAGAAGCAGGAGGATATTGGGGCCCTGGAGTGTTTCTAAACACTGAACTAGGTGATCATAATTACTCATTAACTGCATGGGTTGGGACAGAGACACAGACCTGCAGGACAGAGGAGATTCCCCTTGTTATTAAGACCTCTGGGTTCTCTGATCTTACAGATCTGTGCAAAAAGCAGCCTGCATACAAGCGAGGTATGAGAGGGAGCTGTTAAGGAGGTCTCCTATGTGATCTCCTATTGACCCAGCAAGATTAACTCCCCTTATCTGCGGCCTCCTGGACTGCCTTAAGACATACGTAGCTCATGTCCAGGATTGTATACAAACTACCTCTGCTATGAATGATGTCATGGCTCAAACGCTGTCTCCATGGCAGCTGGCTCACGTAACTCCTGAAACTGTACCTTTGCCCCAGTCCAGAACTACTCCTTTTTGCAGTTAGTGCATTTATCAACAGCAATTCCGAACCTATCTGTTGTTTTAATAAATCAAACTTATCTGTTGAACTTTTGCACTATCTTAGCATAAGTCCTTAACCAGGCTCTGAAACAGGTCACTACTGTCTCAGCGTAAGCCCCTTAGCCAGGACTCTGAGACAGACACAAATTACTTCAATGCAAGCCCCTCATCTAGGGCTCTGAGACAGAATTCTCAGACATACCTTTTGACTTTGCAAAATTGCTCAGGGAAGCCCTTTGGCAGGTGTGGTGGGTTTACCCTGTCTGGGCACCAGGTGCCCACCAAGCCCTTCTATTGAATCAAGGGGGGAGACAGAGATTAAATGATTTACTGGGAAGATATGTTCCAAGGGCAATGCGCAACTAGCTCAACATCTGTTGATGAGTTGACATCATTTTTGTGTTAATAAAATTGTGGTTAAGTGAAAAGTTAGAGGTAGAGGATTAAGATTTTGAAAAATTATATGGAATAACTTGTTTTTGTGGATCCACTAGAATTTTATTTTTTTATTATTTAGCAATGCTGTGTGGGTATTAATACAGTGTAAAATTTGTAACAAGAGGTGGTATTGTTCTTTTGACAAGCGACAGAGCTTATGCTCTCAGTGTTATTGGAGACACTTTAGTGTGGTTGATTTTGAGCCTGACATTTTAAAGTTTGTGTGTGGGAAGTCTCATTTGGTACCTGTGGTTTGGGAAGTTCGGGAAGAAAACTGGACCTCTGGGGGATAAATACATTCTGGTAAAAGGAGCGACTGGCCAATCTGAAAGAGCATGTTTTTGCAAACCATTGAAATATAAATTTGGGAAACAATGGGGTATTCACAAGTTTTTATATTTACCCAATTCTCCAAAAGCACTTTTCGGAATGTTATAAAAGAGACCAAAATTGTCTTTAAATCAAAAAGGTAAAAGTCACAGGGCTGGTGTGACCTGGCTGATCTGGGGGAGGCTCACCTGTATTACTCACTGTCTTGGAGTTAGTTTCCCTTATCTACAAAGACCAAGACTACACAAGACAGGCTACAGGATTTATGAGAACCTTGATAACCCTCAAGGCTATGTAAGACAGGCTACAGCTTACAATTATGTGTGGCAAGACACAGTTTGCAGCTATGTAAAACAAGCTACAGTTTACAAGGCTACTAAACTAGGATTTATGATGACATTTACAACTCAGGCCTTGGCCAGGCCTGTATCCGGTGGAAGCAGGGATGATGTCCTGGAGGGCCAAGTCCCCAATAGAGCAGAATACATTTGGTACCTTTCCATACCTGATTTGGTGCTTTTATTAGAGCAAACCAGTTCCCTTTTAACAACAACTCTATCCTGTGGTAGCAAATCCTTATACCTTGTTAACGTGTTTAACACCAGAATTAACTTGGTTTACCATTTTAGATTTAAAAGATGCCTTCTTTTGCCTCCCTCTCCATGAAGTCAGCCAGAAATTTTTGCATTTGAATGGGAGAGCCCTAAGAGTGGGTGCAAAACTCAACTCACATGGATGGTGTTGCCTCAAGGATTTAAGAACAATCCCACTCTGTTTGGAAAACAACTTGCAAAAGATCTAGAGTCCTGGGAAGCCCCACCAGGAGAAGGGAAGCTATTGCAGTACGTAGATGACCTTTTAATAGCTACCTGGACAGAGGAAGCCTGCGTAGCCTGGACGGATGGTGCAGATTATGGATTTATAATTATGGGCTACTTGTAAAACCGCTATACGAGCTCATTATAAAGAAAAGCTGAGACCTCCAGTGGACAAAAGGGGCCACATGGGCCTTCAATCAGCTAAAAATTGCCCTGATGTCAGCTCCAGCTCTAGGACTTCCAGACATGAGTAAACCATTCTTTTTATTTTCCCATGAGAAACAAGGGATTGCCTTGGGAATACTAGCACAGGACTTGGGCCCATACCAGTGGGCAGTTGCTTATCTCTCCAAGCAGCTAGATGCCGCAGCCAAAGGATGGCCTGGGTGCCTCAACAGTCATGCTAAATATCCAAGAAGCACGCAAATTCACCCTGGGCCAGAAAATGACTGTGCTGGTGTCCCACAC
>JANVCC010009740.1:242057-308394 GCA_025345505.1 Todiramphus chloris collaris
ACCAAGCTGAAAAGTAAAATTACTGAACAGAATTAGTTCTGTTTTCACTCAAACCAGGACAGTAAGACACTACTAGAAATCCCATCTCCTGCTTTCACTTTGGTGGGAGGTATGTTCCTCTAAGCTCATACTCTGGCTGTTCTACCACTGCCTCTTACTGGAACCCACCTGGGCCTGGGAAAAGGGGTGGGGGCTGTATGTCACCTGCTGTGGGTGTTGGGACACAGCATGGTCCCAGTACCAGGGATGTGCCAGGGCTCTCCCTCCATGCCCAAGGAGGAGGACTGGGACCATGCCATGTCCTGCAGGATAGAAGGAGCAGCAGTAGGGCTGCCCCCACATTTTAGAGCCTCAATGACTCACAGAAGTGTTATCTACGCAGACATTGCTTATGAATTTATCTAGGCCTTTTGACAAATATTAGTGCATATAACAAGGAGACTATCCTTGACGTTGTCGACATAGTTAGTCTAGGAACTTTTAATCAAGAATTTGCTTCCCTTGAAGAAGACACACCCTGGAGAACATAGAAACTGAATGGATACCCCCTCCTGATCTTCCAGACAGGTGGGGAGGAAGCTGCATCCCGTAGTCTGAGGGGAATGAAGAGAGACTTCAAGGCCTTGGGACGGTTGGTGAAAGAGTCTGGGGCACAAGTTATTTTCTCTTCCCTCCTTACATTTGCGGGTGATGACATGGGACGGAATAGAAGGATACACTCCATAAATTCCTGGCTCCAAGACTGGTGCTACAAGCAGTGCTTCGGGTTCATTGATCACGGCTGGTTTCGTAAGACACCAGACCTGATGGTAATACGTGGAAATGGTTTATCTTGCAGGTGGAAAGGGGTTCTATGACAAGAATTAGAAGGGCTCATTGATAGGGCTTTAAATAGATTTGAAGGGGGATGGGGTTGTAGCTGGGTTTGCACCAGTGGGGCAGTGTTCTAGTATTAATGAAGAACAGAAGGCCCACCACTCCCCTAGGGTGAAATTAGCATGCTCATCTGTCCTGGTTTGAGTGAGAACAGAACTAATTCTGTTCAGTAATTTTACTTTTCAGCTCAGTTCTTCTAATTAACTGTACTTTCTGAAGGTAGTAGCCTGTTCTCACAGACAGTGTCTGCTTCTAGCAGTGGTAACACCCCATATTTAGAGTTACTACCAAGGATTGGTATGCAGACCAAGGCCACTGCTGGGTCTTGTGTACCACATTGGGGGGTGCAGAAAGTCAAAGGCTGCACCTGCAGGGAGGAGAGGACAGGACAGGTGACCCTAAACTGACCAATGAGGTATTCCATCCCATATACGTCACATTCGGTTTAGAGCTGAGGGATCGGGAGGGTCTCTGGGCTCTTCTCCCCTCTTGGACTGCTTTGGCCAGCTTTGCTTGGCTTGGCTTGGCTCAGGTCCTCTTTTGGTTCTTTCCTCGGAGGACTCTGTCCTTTCTGCCTTCGATCCCGGTCTGTGTGTTCCTGAACCCAGTACCAGAATCCAGCTCCTGAACACAGCTCCCGTCTGCTGCGGGGCCCAGTCTGGGACTCCCCCGGTGCCTGCACAGTATCAGTGGTGATGGTGATGTAATTACCATCAGGGGGGTTGGATTCGATACTGGTTTTGTATATATTTGCATATATTCCATTTCTATAATTATTAATTTCATTTATTAAAGCTGTTCTAGTTTCCTTTTCTAATCGCTAAGTCTCTCTCCCTTATTCTCTTTCTCTTTCCCCTTTGGGGAGGGAGAGGGGCTAACAGAGAGCGTCTGTTATAGGTTTAAGGGGCTGTCCTGACCCTAAACCGTGACATCATCTCACTCCCTGAAATGCCTGTACACCAACACACGCAGCATGGGGAATAAACAAGAGGAATTAGAAATCTGTGTGCGGTCAGGGAGCTATGATCTGTTGGCAATTACAGAGACATGGTGGGACGGCTCACATGACTGGAATGTGGTCATGGATGGCTATGTCCTTTTCAGGAAAGACAGGTTAGCTAGGCAAGGTGGTGGAGTTGCTCTTTACCTGAGAGAGCAACTAGAATGTATTGCATTCTGTCCAGGGGTGTATGAGTTGAGAGTTTGTGGCTGCAAATTAAGGGGCAGGTTGTCAGAGGAGGTAGGGAGGCAACCAGGAAAGCTAAGGCCTCCTAGGAATTAAACCTTGCAAGAGAGGTCAAGGACAAAAGAAAGGGCTTCTTCAAATACATTTCAGTAAAAACTAACACTAGAGGCAATGTAGGCCCACTGATGAATGTGGTGGGTGCCCTGGTGACAGAGGATAAAAAGAAGGTGGAGTTACTGAATGCCTTCTTTGTCTCTGTCTATTCTACTGGAGTCTGTCCTGAGGAGCCCCAGACCTCTGAGGCCACAAAGGAAGTCAGGATAAAGGAGGAGTTTGCCTTGGTTGATGAGGACTGGGTTAGGGACCAATTAAGCAATCTGTATATCCATAAATCTATGGGTCCTGATGGGATGCACCCGCAGGTGCTGAG
Organism: Todiramphus chloris collaris; assembly: GCA_025345505.1. NCBI lineage: Eukaryota > Metazoa > Chordata > Aves > Coraciiformes > Alcedinidae > Todiramphus > Todiramphus chloris. The sequence continues at coordinate 244,550 of JANVCC010009740.1, forward strand.
GGAGCTGGTGGAAGTCATTGCTAGGCCACTCTCCATCATCTTTGGTAAGTCGTGGGGAACAGGAGAGGTGCCTGAGGACTGGAGGAAAGCAAATGTCACTCCAGTCTTCAAAAAGGGCAAGAAGGAAGACCTGGGTAACTACAGACCGGTCAGCCTCAACTCCATCCCCAGAAAGGTGATGGAACAACTTATCCTCAGTGCTGTCTCTAAGCATATCAAGGATAAGAGGGTCATTAGGAGCAGTCAACATGGTTTTACCAAGGGGAAGTCATGTTTGACCAATTTGATAGCCTTCTATGAGGACATAACCAGGTGGATAGATGATATTAGAGCAGTGGATGTGGTTTATCTTGATTTCAGTAAACCATTTGACACAGTCTCCCACAGCATCCTTGCAGCTAAACTGAGGAATTGTGGTCTGGATGATCAGGTAGTGAGGTGGATTGTGAACTGGTTGAAGGATAGAAGTCAGAGAGTTGTGGTAAATGGGGCAGAGTCTAGTTGGAGGCCTATATCTAGTGGAGTCCCTCAAGGGACCACTACTATTCAATATATTCATCAACAACTTGGATGAGGAAATAGAGTGCACTGTCAGCAAGTTTGCTGATGACACAAAACTGGGAGGAGTGGCTGACATGCCAGAAGGCTGTGCTTCCTTTCAGCGAGACCTTTATAGGCTGGAGAGTTGGGCGGGGAGAAATTTAATGAAATAAAACAAGGACAAGTGTAGAGTCTTGCATCTGGGAAAGAACAACCCCATGTATCAGTATAGGTTGGGGAAAAGGAAAGTGGTATAGGGGAAACGGACCTGGGGGACCTGGTGGACAGCAGGATGACCATGAGCCAGCAATGTGACCTAGTGGCCAAGAAGGCCAACGGCATCCTGGGGTGTATTAGAAGGGGTGCGGTTAGTAGGTTGAGAGAAGTTCTCCTTCCCCTCTACTCTGCCTTGGTGAGGCTGCATCTGGAATATTGTGTCCAGTTCTGTGCCCCTCAGTTCAAGAAGACAGGGAACTGCTCAAAAGAGTCCAGCACAGAGCCACAAAGATGATTAAGGGAGTGGAACATCTCCCTTATGAGGAAAGGCTGAGGGAGATGGGTCTCTTTAGCTTGGAGGAGACTGAGGGGTGACCTCATTAATATTTATAAATATGTAAAGGGAGAATGTCAGGAGGATGGAGCCAGGCTCTTCTCAGTGTCATCCAATGATAGGACAAGGGGCAACTGATGCAAGCTGGAACATAGGAGGTTCCATGTAAACATAAGGAGAAACTTTTTCACGGTGAGGGTGACAGAGCACTGGAACAGGCTGCCCAGGGAGGTTATGGAGCCTCCTTCTCTGGAGACATTCAAAACCCACCTGGACTCGTTCCTGTGTGACCTAATCTAGGGGATCCTGCTCTGGTGGGGGATTGGACTAGATGATCTTTTCTGGTCCCTTCCAACCCCTAACATCCTGTGATTCTGTGAATCTGTATTTCTCACATCCTTTTTCCAAAGCAGCCTCAGCTCTTATTCCAGATTTACACCATGGATAACACTAAACACAGTAGTTAAGGGTTATATGCATAATTATGACCTGGACAGAATGGTTGGCCTGTAGAACAATTTCTAATTTCAACATATTAGTCATTACTAATATCTCACAAAGACCAACTATTGCAACCCTTTCAAGGGAGGTCTAAGCATAGAGTACACCTGTAGAGGAGTTTTTGTCCAGCAACGGACATGTGAGCAATCCAGCCTTCATAAGCTAACAGAATTTATTACAAGAATGAGGCCTCAAGGTCAGCCACAGCTGCAAGAGAGGAAGATAGCTAAGAGAAGAACAACTCCCTGAATCTAAGAAGGAAGATAAGGGAAAAGACTGCTGTGTGCCTGCCGCATTGACAGCCAGAAGTCACCAATTATGTATAATTAAGAGTGCATAGCTTTTTACGGAGTGACCAATCATGTAGAGGTTAGTAGTGCATGTTAGGAATAGTGAGATATATAAGCAACTATGTAACCCATAATAAAGGGCATTCTCTTGATCACATTGGTCTGTGTGTGTCTGTCCGTTATGGTCTCCCGCATAGACCCCCTGTTTTTTCCTACCACCAGCAATGGGCTGGTTTAATCAACTACAAGTTCAAACCAAAACTTCAAGTTCTTCATCCACAAGTGGCACAGCCAGCACTCACCAGACACCTGCCTCTCCTGCTGATGGCTGCCCTTTGCCACAGAGTCTGACAGTAACAAAGTACCATGAGGACAGGGAGGGCTCACTCACTAGTTATGGTCACGGGCAAAGAACACACTTGACTTGGGGATACTGTTGTAAGGGGTCTCAGAAAAGGACATAATATTTGCAGGCGTGACTGTTTGTCCTGGTTTGAGTGAAAACAGAACTAATTCTGTTCAGTAATTTTACTTTTCAGCTTGGTTCTTTTAATTAACTGCACTTTCTGAAGTTAGCAGCCTATTTTCACAGACAGTGTCTCCTTCTAGCAGTGATAACACCTTATGTTTAGAGTTACTACCAAGGATTGGTATGCAGACCAAGGCCACTGCTGGGTCTTGTGTACCACATTGGGGATGCAGAAAGTGAAAGGCCGCACCTTCAGGGAGGAGCGGACAGGACGGGTGACTCTAAACTGACCAATGAGGTATTCCATCCCATATACGCCATATTCGGTTTAGAGCTGAGGGACCCGAAGGGTCTCTGGGCTCTTCTCTCCCCTCTTGGACTGCTTTGCCAGCTTTTGCTTGGCTTGGCTCGGGTCCTCTTTCGGTTCCTTCCTCGGAGCACCCAAGGAGGACTCTGTCCATTCTGCCTTCGATCCGGTCTGCGTGTTCCTGAACCCGGTACCAGAATCCAGCTCCTGAACACAGCTCCCATCTGCTGCAGGGCCCAGTCTGGGACTGCCCCGGTGCCTCCACAGTATCAGTGGTGATGGTGATGTAATTACCATCAGGGGGGTTGGGTTCAATACTGGTTTTGTATATATTTGTATATATTCCATTTTTATAATTATTATTTTCCTTTTCATTAAAGCTGTTCTAGTTTCCTTTTCTAATCGCTAAGTCTCTCTCCCTTATTCCCTTTCTCTTTCTCCTCGGGGGAGGGAGTGGGGTTAACAGAGAGCGTCTGTTATAGGTTTAAGGGGCTGCCCTGACCCTAAACCGTGACACTGTTACATCCTGGATATTGTAAAGGGGCATCAGACAAGAATGCACTTAAGGACAGAAATTTCCCAAGTGTCTGACTGACTCATCCTGGAGGAGTGAAGATAAGACAGCAGGAAACAGGTGAAGTAAAGATAAGGAATTTGAGAACTCTATGAACAAAGTGATGAGCCAGGATAAAGACCATATATAGACATGGAAAAGACACTAAGAGATACCCCTTTTAACAGTCACTAGGGACTGATAGAAACTGTCAGAGACCCCCATGGAGGCCCCTCAGAGACTCAGGCCACAGGCATAATGACTATGCAAATAAGATAATTATCCATAGGAAATAGAATGAATATGCATGATAATTCTATGAAATTTAATGCATATGTATATAAAGGATATATATGGATGTATATAAGGATGTAAAGGATGTATATAAGCTTCGACCGGTACAACATACAGTATGCACTTTAGGTGGAACAAACCCCTGTGCATTCAGTCCTGCAATAAAGTGAATGCCTTCCTCTTAATGCTACATTGGTCTTAAGAGATTTATTCCTGATTTCAGTGACAGATTTGGTAATCCAGATGGTACACTGATTCAGAATCTCAACGGATCCATAGGATCGCAGGAGCTCCAGCCAGCACCAAGGGATTTTTGGGGAGAACCTCTGATCCCCGGACTGAAGAGCTCTGAGTAAGACCCCTGGGAAGGTAAAGGCATGTTGGGGTTTTGGGGAGTTATTCTGTTTTCCTTCTTCTCTTAAAGAATTTTTCCATACTTGTTTGTCAGGTAGGTAAATGACCATACTTAAGAGAGACAAAAGGACCTGGCCACAGGGGGAGGGGTCCAGCCTGCGGAATAAAGGGGGTTGGGTGGAGCCCCTGGGGCTCTCTCTCCCTTGTTTTGCTCCCTGCATTCGAGGAGGAGAAGCTGCCCTCGTGGTGCAGAGAACTCTCCCCACGGCGTCTCCTGCTCTCCCTGCTGCCTACCAAGGATCCGGCGGGACACCGGGATCAGCTTGGAGGAGAGGTCGTCCCTGCTGCGTTTCCTGCTTTTCCTTCTACCTCTGCTGTCTCTCGAGGATCCTGCTGGACACCGGGATCGGCTGCCCAGAGGGTTCGTGACGCGGGCTCTCCGTCGGCCATTGCCACGTGGGGACTGAGCTGTCTCCGGAGCTGCGGGGAGACCATCGCGCCCTCCGTGCTCCCCGGGAGCCCCCGAGAGGTTGGCACTGGGTTCCTGGCGCTGTTTGCTGTTACTGACGTAGTTATTGTTCTTTGTTTGTCTTGTTATATAGATATTTAGTAAAGAACTGTTATTCCTATTCCTGATATCTTTGCCTGAAAGCCCCTTAATTTCAATGTCTCTCAAACCAAGACAGATTTTGGCGCCCAACGTGGGGCATGAGGGCATCAAGAGGAAAGGGTGAAAAAAGGAATAACAGTTCCAGGGTAATCTAATTTTGTGTGATGGATATTGCAACCTTGTTAGTAAGCACCATGTGGTCTGGCTTGCCCCGGTTCACATGGCACATGGTCGTGGCTGTGTTCCTCCCCTTTGCAGCTCCTTTTCTAAACATGGATCCCCTGACTAAGGCCACTGTGGCTGTTATCCAGTTTGCATAGTGGGTTGATAAAGTGAGGAATTCATGGGTTCTCATGTTCCTCTGGAGTGTGGGAAATAACACGGTGGGAACTTTTCTTCCAACCCTTCAACCAGTTCTTTGGGCCTACCCCACCGGCTTTTGAAGGGTTTAGATTTCCTCTAGATACTAGCCAAATGTTGTTGATAGGCCTGCTCTATTTAGCATTCAGATCGGCTTGGATAACTGCCCAGGCGCCCACCCCAGAGTCTAGGGGTGCTGCCCCAGAACCTGACACGGCCCCAGCGTCTAGAGACTCTGCCCCGCAGCCCAACCCTGCCCCGCAGCCTACCTCAGAAACGGACCACCCAAGTTCGGTAGTGGTACTGCTGAAGGAGATACGTGAGATGCTGAGGGAAGACACCTCCCCAACTGATGGGAAACCCTCTCCCTGCCCCATAGTGGGGGATCCTGGTGGTGCAGCAGTGGAACCCACAAATGTTACAACTGTCCAGGTTCCAGCTGAACCACAAGGGCAGCCCCAGCCAGCAGCAGTCACCCCTGTGCAGAGGAGGAAGTATAAGACCAAATCAGCACGCCCAGTTAATGATGATGGGGAACCAGGGTCCTCACAACCAGCAGGAGAGCCAGAGCCTGAGGTCATCACTGAGTCCCTGTCGTATGACAGCCTCCGTAATCTGCGCAAAGACATTGTGCGACGGGGGCGTGAGGCTTATACAACCTGGTTACTTCGGGTTTGGGACCTTATGGGCAAAGGTGTGCAACTTGATGGTGGTGAAACGAGGTATTTGGGATCCCTGACCCAGGACCCGGGTGTAGATCAGGTATTTGTGAGAGAGCCAGGGCCCCTTTCTCTCTGGGAGCGGCTTTTAACGAGTGTGAGAGAAAGATTTGTCCATAGAGAGAGAATGCAGGAGTACCATCATAAAATGCAGTGGAAGACACTCAAGGAAGCAATCCAACAGCTAAGAGAAGTGGCAGTATTAGAGGTACTCTTTGGGAGGGATGGACAACATGATAATGACCCCGACCAAGTCAGGTGCACAGGGCAGATGTTGTGGAACCTAGCAAGACTAGGGCCACCGCAATATGCCACCTTCATTGCAACCATTAATGCTGAGGACAATCGAGAAACAGGGGGCTCCATCGCCAACAGGTTCAGGTATTACGAAAGTATGGTCAATGGCCCAATGAAGGCTCAGGTCTGTGCTGTGGTTAGGGACCTCAAGGAGGAGATTGTGGAGGAGGTAAGGAAGAGCATTTCCTGTGTGGCACCAGTGAGAGTCACAGACCCCAGAGTCAGAGCCCGACGTCCCCCAGCTAGAGAGAGAGGGTACACCCCACGAGCTGAGCTGTGGTTCTTTCTGTGTGACCATGGGGAAGACATGAGAAGATGGGATAGGAAACCCACTTCTGTTCTGGCAGCACGGGTGCGTGAGCTCAAAAGAGAAAACACTAACCAAAGGGGTTCTGCCAGAGTGAAAGTGCCCTCAGCCTCCCGTGACCGAGCTGCCAGGTATTACAGAAGGGAGGATGATATGTCAGATCCCCTAGAAGGAACCTCCCGCACATATGCCCAGGGAAGGAATGATAACCAGGGCTAGAGGGGCTCTGCCTCTGGCCAGGAAGAGGCACGGGAGAATCATGTTTTCTGGACAGTGTGGATCAGATGGCCTGGCACATCAGAGCCACAGAAATATGAAGCTTTAGTTGATACTGGTGCCCAATGTACTTTAATGCCATCAGGACATGTGGGGGCAGAATCGGTTTCCATTGCTGGGGCGACTGGAGGGTCACAGCAGCTGACCCTGGTGGAAGCTGAGGTGAGCCTGGCTGGGAAGGAGTGGCAGAAACATCCAATTGTGACTGGCCCAGAGGCCCCGTGTATTCTGGGCATAGACTTCCTCCGGAGTGGCTATTACAAAGACCCAAAAGGACTCAGGTGGGCATTTGGAATAGCTGCTGTGGAGGCAGAGGGCATTGAGCAATTGAACACTCTGCCTGGACTATCAGAGAATCCTTCTGCAGTTGGGCTCCTGAAGGTGGAAGAGCAGGCAGTGACAATTGCCACCTCAACAGTGCACCGCCGGCAGTACCGGACAAATCGAGATGCCGTGATCCCCATCCACAAGATGATCCGTGAGCTGGAGAGCCAAGGGGTGGTCAGCAAAGCCCACTCACCCTTCAACAGCCCCATTTGGCCTGTGCGCAAGTCTGATGGAGAATGGAGATTGACAGTGGACTATCGTGCCTTGAATGAAGTGACTCCACCCCTGAGCGCTGCTGTGCCGGACATGCTGGAGCTCCATTACGAGCTGGAGTCCAAAGCAGCGAAGTGGTATGCCACTATTGACATTGCCAATGCTTTTTTCTCCATTCCCCTGGCAGCAGAATGCAGGCCTCAGTTTGCCTTCACCTGGAGGGGCGTGCAGTACACCTGGAACCGACTGCCCCAGGGGTGGAAGCACAGTCCCACCATCTGCCATGGACTGATCCAGACTGCACTGGAAAAGGGTGAGGCTCCAGAACATCTGCAGTACATCGACGACATCATTGTGTGGGGGAACACGGCAACAGAGATATTTGACAAAGGAGAGAAGATCATCCAGATTCTCCTGGAAGTCGGCTTCGCCATCAAAAAGAGCAAAGTCAAGGGACCTGCCCGAGAGATCCAGTTCCTGGGGGTAAAGTGGCAAGACAGACGGCATCAGATTCCCACCCAGTTCATTAATAAGATCACCGCAATGTCTCCACCCACCAACAAGAAGGAAACGCAATCTTTCCTTGGTGCCATAGGCTTTTGGAAAATGCACATTCCTGAGTACAGCCATATCGTGAGCCCTCTGTACCTGGTTACCCGCAGGAAGAACGATTTCCACTGGGGCCCTGAACAACCACAAGCCTTCACCCAGATCAAGCGGGAAATCGCTTGTGCGGTAGCCCTTGGCCCAGTCAGGATGGGACCAGAGGTGAAGAACGTACTCTACTCTGCAGCTGGGAACAAGGGTCTGTCCTGGAGCCGTTGGCAGAACGTGCCTGGTGAGACTCGGGGACGACCACTAGGATTCTGGAGCCGAAGCTACAAAGGGTCCGAAGCCAACTACACCCCAATAGAGAAAGAGATCTTGGCCGCCTATGAAGGAGTCCAAGCTGCCTCAGAAGTAATTGGCACAGAGGCACAACTCCTCCTGGCACCCCGACTACCGGTGCTGGGGTGGATGTTTAAGGGAAAGGTTCCTTCCACGCATCATGCCACCAATACCACTTGGAGCAAGTGGATTGCCCTCATCATGCAGCGCGCCCATATTGGAAACCCAAATCGCCCTGGGATCTTGGAAATAATTACGAACTGTCCGGAAGGTGAGGCTTTTGGATTATCCTCTGAAGAAGAGGAGGAGCAAGTGGCACGTGCCGAGGAAGTGCCCCCATATAACGAGCTACCGGAGAGTGAGAGACAATGCGCCCTCTTCACTGATGGTTCCTGCCGAATTGTAGGTGCTAGCCGGAAATGGAAAGCTGCTGTATGGAGCCCCACACGACAGGTTGCACAAGCTACCGAGGGAGAAGGTGGATCAAGCCAACTCGCTGAACTCAAAGCTGACCAATTAGCCCTGGACATTGCTGAAAGAGAGAAGTGGCCAAAGCTATACCTCTACACTGATTCATGGATGGTAGCCAACGCCCTGTGGGGCTGGCTGGAAAGATGGAAAAAGGCAAACTGGCAGCATAGGGGAAAACCAATCTGGGCTACTGCTGAGTGGAAAGACATTGCCACTCAGGTAGAGAAGCTACCTGTGAAAGTCCGCCATGTAGATGCCCATGTCCCCAAGAGCCGGTCTAATGAAGAACATCATAACAACGAACAGGTAGATCAGGCTGCAAAAATAGAGGTGTCCCAGATAGACTTGGATTGGCAACATAAAGGCGAGTTGTTCTTGGCTCGATGGGCCCATGATGCCTCAGGCCATCAGGGCAGAGATGCTACCTATAAGTGGGCACAAGACCAAGGGGTGGATTTAACCATGGACAGTATCTCCCAAGTTATCCATGACTGTGAGACATGCACCGCGATCAAGCAGGCCAAGCGAGTGAAACCCCTATGGTATGGTGGGCAGTGGTCCAAATACAAGTATGGAGAGGCCTGGCAGATTGATTACATCACACTGCCTCAAACCCGCCAAGGCAAGCGTTATGTGCTCACGATGGTAGAAGCCACCACAGGATGGTTGGAGACCTACCCTGTGCCTCACGCTACTGCCTGGAACACCATCCTGGGCCTTGAAAAGCAGGTCCTTTGGAGGCATGGTACGCCCGAGAGAATTGAGTCTGACAATGGGACTCATTTCAAGAACAGCCTTATAACCAGCTGGGCTAGACAACATGGCATCGAATGGGTGTACCATATCCCTTACCATGCACCAGCAGCTGGGAAGGTTGAGCGGTGCAATGGACTGCTTAAAACCACATTGAAGGCACTGGGTAGGGGGACTTTCAAAAACTGGGAGATGCATTTAGCAAAAGCCACCTGGTTAGTTAACACCCGAGGCTCCACCAACCGAGCAGGCCCTGCTCAGTGTGAACCCTTGCAAACAACAGACGGGGATAAGGTTCCAGTGGTACATATGAGAGGTATGCTTGGGAAAACCGTTTGGGTAAAATCTGCCTTGAGCAAAGACAAACCCATCCGTGGGGTTGTTTTTGCACAGGGACCAGGTTGCACCTGGTGGGTGATGCAAAGAGATGGAGAGACCTGATGCATACCTCAAGGGGACCTCGTTTTAGGGTGAACCACTCATGGCATTGCACTTGTATTCATATCTGCATGTATATATGTATATAATTAGGGGTGTATATAGTTTAAAGGTTTAAGTTGGATGTAACATGTTAGTATGGAAAAATTCAGGGTGGATAATGTTGGGGTTTTGGGGAGTTGTTCTGTTTTCCTTCTTCTCTTAAAGAATTTTTCCATACTTGTTTGTCAGGTAGGTAAATGACCATACTTAAGAGAGACAAAAGGACCTGGCCACAGGGGGAGGGGTCCAGCCTGCGGAATAAAGGGGGTTGGGTGGAGCCCCTGGGGCTCTCTCTCCCTTGTTTTGCTCCCTGCATTCGAGGAGGAGAAGCTGCCCTCGTGGTGCAGAGAACTCTCCCCACGGCGTCTCCTGCTCTCCCTGCTGCCTACCAAGGATCCGGCGGGACACCGGGATCAGCTTGGAGGAGAGGTCGTCCCTGCTGCGTTTCCTGCTTTTCCTTCTACCTCTGCTGTCTCCCGAGGATCCTGCTGGACACCGGGATCGGCTGCCCAGAGGGTTCGTGACACGGGCTCTCCGTCGGCCATTGCCACGTGGGGACTGAGCTGTCTCCAGAGCGGCGGGGAGACCATCGCGCCCTCCGTGCTCCTCGGGAGCCCCCGAGAGGTTGGCACTGGGTTCCTGGCGCTGTTTGCTGTTACTGACGTAGTTATTGTTCTTTGTTTGTCTTGTTATATAGATATTTAGTAAAGAACTGTTATTCCTATTCCTGATATCTTTGCCTGAAAGCCCCTTAATTTCAAAATTACAAGCATTCGGAGGGGAGGGGGTTGCATTTTTCCTTTCCAAGGGGGACTCCTGCCTCCCTTGGCAGACACCTGTCTCTCAAACCAAGACAAGGCATTCCTTTATTTTCTGTAAAAGGGTGGTTGCCTGCCTGTAAGGCGTGGCAAAAGCTCCTCAGGGTTGGGCTTTAAGGGTATCTAAGGAAACGATTTGGTATTATCAGGAGAAAGCCTGTAAGACATCAGGGTAAGGAGGGGTTAGAGTCCCCAACATAAAGAGTGGTTTAGAGTCCCACTGGAATTGGTATAAGGTGTTCAAGTCCCCAGTGTATTGCAATCTTGTATTAACTCATTGGTTTTGGTTTTTTGTGTGTTGCTTCATGTTAACTCATTGTCTGGGATTTTTTTTGGTGTGCTTCTGTGCATCGCTTTTATAATGGGTAATAAGTTTTCAGCAGAAGAGGGTATTCTGAAAAGATCTCCCCTGGGATGTGTATTGAAACATTGGGGAAAATTCAAGGGGGACACCCACTCACTTTAAAACAGCTTGTGGAGTATTGCAGTAACTGGTGGCCACTGTATACTCTTGAAGATCAGGAAAAATGGACAAAGAACGGAAATTTAACATATGCTACTATATTACAATTGATGTTGTTTTGCAGACAGGAGGGAAAATAAGATGAAGTGTCATATGTGGAATTATTTTTCACACTATGAAGCCATCCAGAATGGCAGAAGAACTGTGGGATAATCCCATGGGATCCTATGGTTCTGGCTCTGGAAAAGGAGGGAGGAGGCAGGAAGTTAGAGCGCTGCTATTCTTGTAGTATTGGGAAGAGTTGCTTGAAATGTGAATGGGAGGAGGAAGAGGATTTGGAATTAATGGTTGCTCCCTGGCAGAGGTTGGGAGAGAGTCCTGATGATGATGATGCTAGTAATGTAAGGAGGGCAAGAGAAAGTGTTCGTAGGTGAGAAGATGAGGCTGGTGGCACAGGAGGATCAAGGGAAAGTAGCTATGAACTTGGAAGGACTGCATATTGGTGGTTCAAGATAGTAATGTTCTGGCACTGGAGGCAGAAAATAGAAAAACCACTTAAATGTTATTGTTCAGCATGTAACATTGGTAGGCAGTGCAGGAAATATAAAGAGGAATGGGAAGAAGAGGTGGATGTTGAAATGTTGGTTGGACTGAGAAGAAGAAATAGAGCGAGGGAAGATGAGCAGGAAGCAGTTGCACAGGACGTCAGGGGGATGAATGGAGGGCATAGAGAACAAAGGAATAGTGATGTGGATAGTTCTGGTGAGAGAGGAAGTAGGAAGTTTCAGTCCAGTGGCAGGTAGGACTAGGTGGAAAGATACTAACATATAAGTACCTCTCAGACAAGTCTGTCAGGACCGTTTTGGGTAAAAGTGCCGTTTTCGGCATTGGACTTAAAGGCTTGGAAAGAGATGGTAGGGGTATATATAGGGAGGATCTCACACAGGTAATAAAGGTTATGGAGACTATAGTTGAAAATCAGGGTCCAGATTGGAAAGATTTACAAGTTATCTTCAACAATTTAGTGTCTTATGAGGAAAGGAGAATTATTATGGACAAGGCTAAAGAGGAGGTGGAATGAGTGCATGTACAAGATGAACAAACAGAGATCCTAATACCCTTGCTTAAAGATTATTATTAACCTATTACCAATGATTGATTTTTTATAGTATCCAGAATGCTATTCCAAAGTCAAAGAATTGGTCTAAATTGTATCGAGTCATTCAAGGAGAGAATGAGAATCCCTCTTCTTTCTTTGAAAGATTAACAGAAGCTGCAAGAAAATATACCTATTTGAATTCAGAATTGGTCCACATTTTCATGGGACAATTCAGTGCAGACATAAAATGGAAACTATAGAAGTTAAAGGGGACAGATACCAGCTCGATGGATAAATGTTAGAAACTGCCTGGAAAGTATATAACAACAGAGAAAAGAAAAGCTTAAAGATAGTAAGATACTGGCAGCAGAGATAACCCAGGAAACAAGTAAGGTTAGAGGACAGAGCTATCAGGGCCTGGGGTGGAGGGGAGAAGGTTTCCTGATAGAACACTAGGGGCCACAATACCCTTACGAAAGGATCAGTGTGCCTACTGCAAGCAGAAACAGCACTGAAAAAGGGAATGTCCGCTACTAAATCGGCAGTTTTGAGGAAATGCCAAGGCAGGCAGTTCATGTGATGGCATTAGATTCAGACTGAGGAGGACTGGGGGAAGAATCAGAACCCTCTACAACAAAACCCCTGGTTGTAGTAAGGTTGGGGAATGAGGATATAGATTTTCTTGTAGATATGGGGGCAGCATATTCTGTGATTAATACATGTAAAGGGGAATTAGTAGAGAAAATGTAGTTGGTGCCACAGGGAAAAAGGAAAGAGACTACGTAACACATCAATTTTTATATATGCCTGAATGCCCGATACCTTTGATGGGAAGGGATATATTGATCAAATTAACTAACTGCACTTTCTGAAGTTAGCAGCCTGTTCTCACAGACAGTGTCTGCTTCTAGCAGTGATAACACCTCATGTTTAGAGTTACTACCAAGGATTGGTATGCAGACCAAGGCCACTGCTGGGTCTTGTGTACCACATTGGGGATGCAGAAAGTGAAAGGCTGCACCTTCAGGGGGGAGCTGACAGGACGGGTAACTCTAAAAACTGACCAAAAAGGTATTCCATCCCATATACGCCATATTTGGTCTAGAGCTGAGGGATCCGAAGGGTTGGGATCGATACTGGTTTTGTATATATTCCATTTTTATAATTATTAATTTCCTTTTCATTAAAGCTGTTCTAGTTTCCTTTTCTAATCGCTAAGTCTCTCTGCCTTATTCCCTTTCTCTTTCCCCTCTGGGGAGGGAGTGGGGTTAACAAAGAGCGTCTGTTATAGGTCTAAGGGGCTGCCCTGACCCTAAACCATGACAGATGCGCAGATAATCTTTAAGAATGCAGAGGTGAAAATGCTAATACCTGAATCAAAAGCTATGGAAGTGAGAATTTTTATGTTACAGAACACACAAAGACCAAAGGAAGAGATCCCTGCAGAAGTAAAAGATGTAGCAACACCCTTGGTATGGGCTAGTGGAATCCCAGGTCAGTCTAAATTGGTGGAGCCAGTAAAAGTGGTTCTAAAACCTGAAACTAAACCAGTAAGACAAAACCAGTATCCTATTAAGTGGGAAGGTAGAAATGGGTTGGAAGAATTAATAATGATATTTATAAATTATGGATTGTTGATAGAATGCGAGTCAGAATATAATACCCCAATATTGCCAATAAAAAAAGCAAAATGGCAATGAATATAGATTAGTTCAAGATTGAAAAGCCATGAATCAGATTGATCAAGATATTCACCCAGTGGTAGCTAACCCATATACCTTTCTGACATCTTTAAAGGAAAAGTGTAAGTGGTTTACTGTACTTGGTCTCAAGGATGCTTTCTTCTCCATACCTGTATACAAAGACAGTCATGCGATATTTACCTTTGAATGGGAAAGCCCCACTACTGGATGCGAAGCACAACTTACCTGGACAGTGCTACCTCAAGGGTTCAAAAACAATCCAACTATATTTGGCAACCAATTGGCAAAGGAGCTGGAACTATGGAAAAAGGAAAATCCAGAAGGAACAATACTACAGTATGTAGATGACATCTTCTTGGCTGCAGAGACTTGAGAAGAGTGTCTGAAGGTTACTGTAAGCCTGTTGAATTTATTAGGACAAGGAGGATATTGTGTATCAAAGAGTAAAGCTCAGATAGGAAAAGAGACTGTGATTTATTTAGGTTTTGAGATTTCACAGGGACAACAGAGACTGGGAGCCAACAGAAAAGAGGCAATCTGCCAAACTCCAGAAACAAAAAAACTGTAAGGGAGCTGAGGGTGTTTCTGGGTATGGCACAGACTGTTGATTCTCAACTATGGACTATTGGTAAAACCCCTTTATGAAACAATGAAGGGGTCAAAAGAGAACACCTACTATGGATCCCCGAATGCCAAATGGCTTTTAAGAACTTAAAAAAGGCTTTGATGTCAGCACCTTCATTGGGACTGCCCAATTTGTCTAAACCCTTTGAGCTATTTGTACATCAGAGACAACACCTTGCCCTGGGTGTGCTGACTCAAAGACTGGGAACGTGGAGAAGAGCTGTAGGATACTTCTCCAAACAATTGGACAATGTGAGTAAAGGATGGTCAGAATGTCTGTGTGCTGTAGCCACAACTGTACTTCTAATCCAAGAAGCTAGAAAATTAACAATAGGACAGAGAATTACAGAATATGTTCCTCATACGGTGATTTCTGTCTTAGAGCAAAAGGGGAGACATTTTCTGTCTCCAAGCCATGTGCTCAGATATCAAATTATCTTGTTGGAACAGGTTGATGTAGAACTTAAAACCACCACAGCGATCAACCTGGCAATGTTTTTGAATTCTGAAATGGGGGACTCCAAACCCTTGTACCATGATTGTCTGCAAACCATTGAACATGTATATTCAAGCAGACAAGATCTAAAAGATGAACCATTAACTAATCCTGATTTGGAGCTGTTTACAGATGGTAGTAGCTTTGTAGGAGATGGAAAAAGGATGGCCGATATGCAGTGGTTACAACTACACAGGTAACATCTCAGCCCAGAAGGTGTAATTGGTGGCATTGAGACAGACAAACCTTGAAGATAGCTAAAGGGAAAAAGGTAAATATATGGACTGATTCAAAGTATGCATTTGAGATAGTCCATGCACACAGGGATATCTGGAAAGAAAGAGGATTGATGTTGGCTCAGGGATCACCTATTAAATACAAGGAAGAAATTCTCCAGCTTCTTCAGGATATTCAAAAACCTAAGGAAGTGTTGGTAACGCATTGCAGGGAAAATCAAGTAGGACAAACCGCAGTAAATGTGGGTAATCGATTGGCTGATAAAACAGCTAAAGAGGTGGTGGAATAAGGCATCCTTGCATTGGTACAACTAAAACTGGTGAAGCTCACAAATCTGAAACCTAATTATAGTGAGGCAGATCAACAAATGGCATCACTGTTAAAAGCAACCATAAATGGAGAGGGTTGGTTAATAACTCCCACAGAAAAAGTCATTGTTCCATCGCAGATGGAGATCGTAGAAAAGAGACACGATGAAACACACTGGGGTAGTGAGGCTATGATTTTTAGTCTTCAAAATTCAATTATATGCTCAAGGATGACTGTGATAGTAAAGTCTGTAACAGCAAAATGCCCCATTTAAAAAAAAAAAAAATCCTAGTACCAGGAAGAGACTGCCACTAGGGACCACTAGGCAAGAAAACTCCCCCGGAGATTATTGGCAAATTGATTTTTCTGAGTTACCAAGAAAAAATGGCTATGGATATCTTCTGGTATAGATTGACACCTTTTCAGTATGACCAGAAGCTTTCCCCTGTCACAAAAACAAGGCTAGGGAAGCAACTAAGCTATTACTCAAAGAAATAATACCAAGGTTTGGGGTACTGATAGGAATGTCCTCTGATCGGGGCCAACAGTTAAGTAATCACTCTAACATTTGCGTTAGCAATTTTGCTAACATTAAGGGATGTGACTTTAATTACTTTGCTCCTGTTATGACTTATCAGTTACTACAATGTAATTACACTTTGTCACAAGATTTATTGCCTGTCCCTATATGAATGAACCTCATCCTGATAAAGGAACTTTTACAACATGAGGATCTGAAACAACTGTTAAAGAGGGTTCTGGAAAATGCACAAAAAACCTTTAGTTAGTGTCTGTCATGATGCAGGAGAAATACATCAAGTGTTAGAAAGAGTACAGAAAGGTGGAGAACACAAATGGTGGGACACTTTTTTGGATAGTCACCAACTGCTACTGGAATTCTAAATAAGATACTACACCCTGTTATATTTGCAAAGAGTTTTCTCAACTGTCTTCTATAACTAGCCTTATAATTGCTTTATTTTTTAAAATGTCTTTATGCTTTTGATCTTGATATTGTTTTGTGAAAATGTATTCTATAATTTTAATTAAATATTATGTTCGAAACAGTTTTCTTAGGATGATATTTAGGCTTGCTGCCTGATAATTTCATTGAGTAGTCCCATCATAGATCTATTGTTAAAGTACTGAAAGTTCCATGCGTCTTTCCAGTTTTTGTAGAAGCTTCTCCGAGGGATATTTTTGTCAAGCATGAATTTTTAGAAAGGCATAATAATGTTTGTCTTGGTTTCTATGCTTCTAAAAATTGCTAAAGTTTTATATACATTATTGAACCGTGCTGTTTGCATCCAGAAAGACTACTTTTCAACTGGTGACAAAGTTGGAGATTTGAATAAGAGTAGGATATCACAGTTACTTTCTTATAGCAGCTGTGCTGCTTGACAGAGCTCAAATTCCAGTTGCCTTGAAAATATCTGTGACTAATTTGGATTTTTTTTTTTTTGGTCTTTGTGGATGCTGAAAAGCTGCTAGCAGAGGAATTTTCCTAGATTCTCATAATATTCGGTGAGAATCCTGCCTTTCTCACACGTGTTATGAGAAACAGTAGGACGGTTTTGTAAACTAGACTAACACATGGTGTTTTGATAAGTTCTGTTTATGGTACATTGTAAAAATATTTTGAAATAGGTTCTGTAGGACTTTAGCCAATCACCCTAGGAGATGGGTGATCACTGACCAATCGCCCCATGGGGCTAGGGTATATAAAACGGGGTTGTGAATTAATAAAGTTGCTTCTTTTGCCTGCTCTTGCTGAATTTATATGTTGCTGCATCTCTCCGCTCCCGGCATAAACAGCGACATTTGGTGACCCGCGACGTGTACGACCCGCACCGGCCGAAGCCGAGCAGCTCTCGGGAGGTACGCGACCCCCCCCTCCTTCTACCCCCCAGCCCCGAGGTTCGCGGCCGGGACCAGTCCAGGCACCGGGGTATTAGAAAAACCCTGCCGAGATGGGGACTTGCGACTTGAAAGAAAGCGTGGTGCTGTTGGCCTGGAAGAATTTCCTGGCCACCAAAAAGAGCGCTGTTTCTGAGGACGCCCTCCGCGCTCTTTTGCAATGGGCAGCTGAGCACCAGTTTCTCCTGAGCTCTGACACCGCCTTTGATTTAAAGCTGTGGCGGCAGCTGGGCACCAGGCTCTGTCGTGAGCTCCCCGACGGGGACGACACGCTGATAGACTTGTTTCGCACTTGGAAAGATATATTTCCTGTGCTTCTAAAGTCTGAA
The DNA here is from genome assembly GCA_025345505.1 of Todiramphus chloris collaris. Taxonomy (NCBI): domain Eukaryota; kingdom Metazoa; phylum Chordata; class Aves; order Coraciiformes; family Alcedinidae; genus Todiramphus; species Todiramphus chloris. Next base: position 262,104 of record JANVCC010009740.1, read on the forward strand.
AGTGGCGACGGGGGAGGGGTGCCGGCTTCAGAGGAGGACGCCGCTAAGGGGGACGCTGCTGAACTCAGTGTAACACCCACCCGGCGGCAGCCGCACCGAGGAGCCGTCTCCAGCCCCACAGGATCCGGTGCCGGTCCTACAGCCCGTTCAGCGGCAATACACCTTGCCCCGGGATTCTGTTCCCCCTAAATACCCGACGCCTACAGAGCAGCTCGCGGAAATGCTTAAACAGAGCGATGGCTCGGAGCGCCCCTCGCTCCTTAGCCCAGCGGCTCTGGTCTCCTCCGCGCCGCTCCCTTCGGCAAATATAACAGTGCCGGTCGTTCCCACGGCCTCTACGGTTGTCCGGCCCGGTTTAACGGTGACCTGGAGCTCACCCAGGTTTTCTGCGCGCGCCCGCTGCGTTCACGCCACCCTGGAGTTTTCCACGAGCGCCCGCGGCGCCCGGCAGCTCCGCGCATGCGCCCCTCTCTGGGCGTTTTCATGCGCAGGCGCAGCCGCCCATGATGGACCTGTTAACGCAGCAGCTGGCAATGTTGGAAGAATATCTGCCGAGGATATCTCAGCAGCTCGCGGAATTGCTTGAGGCGTTCCTGAGGGCGGCCGCTGAGAGAGCCGTGCCAGGCCGACCCGGGCCGGAAGTGCCGGCTCCGGGAATTCCGAACGCGGAAGTGGTGACGGCTCCCGCGGCGGAACCGGCAGCGGCGGAAGAAACGGCGGCCCCGGTGGAGGCGGAGACGGCAGCTCCGGCGCCGCCGGCCGAGCTGACGGCCCCGACTCCAGCGGCAGAGGTGGCTCCGTCACAAGATCCGCCGGCAGCGCCCCAAACTGCGGCGCCACAGCCGGCTGCCTTGCTGCCCCCTGCGCAACTGACTGCGGCCCCCACCGCCGCACCGCCCTCCAGCCCGGCACCCGTGCCCTGCCCGCCTCCATTGTTCGTGCTGGGGTCCTCCGGGAAACCCCTCCGTGACGATTCAAGCAGTGACACAGAGGGCACGCTTGCCTCAAGGTGGAAGGCTGCGGTAACCGAACAGCGGAAGAAAAGGTTGCTGCAGAGCCATCCTTGGACACTCCCAGACTGTACTGTAACTGTCCGACCAAGAAACAGCAGGCGTTTCTGGGAGTCGGTTAAATTGCGGGCTCTGGAGGAAGGCAACTGGGATCTCTTAGACAAACTGGGACTGCCAGAGAGGTCAGGGGAATTTATGCGGGATCAGGAGACTGCTGTAACGCCTCAAAAGGGTGTGCCACTAACTCAAGGCGATAGTAACACCCCGCAAGGGGATGTCCAAGCCTATCCTGTGTTTAAGGCTGCCCCAAATTCAGGTCAACATGATAGACATGACGTTTTTGCTTGGAAGGTTGTACAAGATTTACAATCCAAAGTGGCACAGTATGGGCTTAATTCTCCTGAACTCATGCAACTTCTTAAGAGTGCTGAATGCTGATCTGCTTGTTCCATTTGATATTAAGCACTTAGCTCAGATTATACTTCAACCTGTACAACTTGAATTTTTTGAGACTACCTGGAGAAAGATGTCTGAGAAGGCTGCACTACAAAATAGGCAATTGCCTTCCACTGACATTAGACATGACGTTGAAGTAGATGCCCTTATGGGACTTGATAACTTCTCTAATCCTGATTTCCAGGCCACCTGGCCCACTCAAATCATAGAGCAAGCTCAAAAGGTTGGCATGGGAGCTCTATTTAAGACCATGAACATGGCTACTCCCGAAACACGGTATATGAAAATACACCGGGGGCAGACAGAGCCATTTTTACTCTTTGTAGAAAAGGTTGCTGCTGCCCTTGAGAAGCAGGTTGCAGATGACTCATTGAGGCGGATGATGTGCATACAATTAGCAAGAGATAATGCCAACGATGAGTGTAGAAAAATCATCGATGCTCTACCAGGGGAGCCTACACTCACAGATATGGTTGAAGCCTGTGCTAAGGTGGGGTCTGCGAGCCATAAAAGGTCTGCTTTGGCTGCGTTTCTGCCATCTGTTCACGCATCTTCTGATCGTGAACCGAAGCAGTCCAAAGCTGGGAGCAAACGGAAAAGGGCTAAATCAAGGCAAAAGAAAAACGCAGGGACCCCCCAGTGCAAGAATTGTGGTAGGACAGGTCATCGTGCAGAATACTGCAGATCTCTGCGCCATGCCGACGGTCGGCCTCTGTCGGGAAACTCACACTGGGGTGCAAAAAGGGGGAATTGCTCTTCGATGCAGGTGATCCCCCAGGGAATGGCACAGACACAGGCCTACCCAGCCACCTTAGAGATGGCAGCCCAGGATCAGCCGGGGGCGACGTCTATACCACAACAACAGTCGTCCTAGAATCTAGTTGTATTTATAAGGTCCCTTTGGATGCATATGGACCCCTAGGGCAGGGACTCAGTGCAATGCTCGTGGGAAAACCTAATGTTACCCACCAAGGGATCTTTGTGCACCCAGAAGCTATTGATGATGACTTTACAGGCCAGATTCATGCTATGGTTTCCACGCCCAATCCCCCTGTTACTATCCCTGGAAAGACTTGCATTGCTCAATTAATGCCTTTTAAGTCATGTGTCCCCAGGACAGAACAACAAGTTCGCAACGATAGCGGCAGTGGACCTACAGGACTTCCTCAGATCTTCTGGACTGCAGACATCTCTAGCCAAAGGCCACAGATGACATGTACCCTAGTCCTGCCAAACGCTTGTCCGCCCCAGACTCAGCTTCGAGGTTTGATCGATACGGGTGCTGATGTAACGATTATCTCCTTCTCTGCGTGGCCTCCTTCATGGCCTTTAGCCCCTGTGGGATTGGCCATCTCAGGGTTAGGAGGAACCGCACAGAGCTATTTAAGCGAACGACCTGGTTCCTACGCTGCCTTTGCGGTGGCTGACTAACAAACCAATCTGGGAATCGCAGTGGCCCCTACCAAATGAGAAATTAGTCGCCCTTCGTCAGCTGGTTCAGGAACAGTTACAACAGGGACATATTGAGCCTTCTACTAGTCCCTGGAACACTCCTGTTTTTGTAATTAAGAAGAAATCAGGGAAATGGAGACTCTTGCAAGATCTCCGAAAAGTTAACGCAGTGATGGAAGGTATGGGGGCATTGCAGCCTGGTATGCCCTCACCCACCATGATTCCAACAGGGTGGGACATCCTGATCATTGATCTGAAGGATTGCTTTTTCACAATTCTTTGCATCCTAATGACAGACCAAAATTTGCCTTTACTGTGCCTGCAGTTAACAATGCTGAACCTGCGAAGAGATATCAATGGAAGGTTCTACCTCAGGGCATGAAGAACAGCCCGACTATCTGCCAATGGTATGTCGCTCAAGCTTTGTCTGGAGTCCGTGAGCAGTTTCCTGAGGCATACTGCTACCATTACATGGATGATATCCTGGTGGCAGCGTCCACCCAGGATGAGCTGCTGAGGATACAGCCTCGGCTGCTCGCTGCTCTGCATTCCTACGGGTTGCAAGTGGCTCCGGAGAAAGTTCAAAAGCACCCTCCCGGGAAATATTTAGGAGTCAAAATTTTGGACCAAACTATACAACACCAAGAGGTGCAATACTCAGATTCTATTAAAACCTTGAATGATGCTCAGAAATTGCTGGGTATCATCAATTGGGTACGTCCTTATCTAGGGCTAACCACAACATAACTTTCCTCGCTTTTTAATATTTTAAAGGGGGACCCCAATTTGAATTCACCTCGGAAATTGACTCCGGAAGCGCGACAAGCGCTGCGGGAGGTGCAACAGGCTGTTTCTGCTCGTCAGGTTTATCGAGTGGATCCCTCCATTGAAATCACTGTTTTCATTACTGCTCCAGACCTCCATCGCACAGGTATCATTGGCCAGTGGAACACACAATGGTCTGACCCTTTGAATGTCCTAGAATGGGTCTTTCTGCCTCATCAGCCGAAAAAGACAGCACCCACGTTATTTGAATTGATCGCTTCTCTGATAATCAAATGCCGCCAGCGGTGTTTGCAATTAATGGCGGCGGATCCTGCAACAATTATTCTTCCAACACCGCAGGAACACTTTGAGTGGAGCCTTGCCAACAGCGCTCCTTTCCAAAGTGTGCTGCAAAATTTTTCAGGACAGATTTCTTACCACCTGCCCAGCCATAAATTACTGCAGCGGGCAAAATTGACCAGCTTCAGCTTGCGGCCCAAAAACAGTCGGGTGCCAGCGAAAGGACCCACCGTCTTCACGGATGGTTCTGGAAAAACAGGGAAAGCCATTGTTACCTGGAAGGAGGGATCTGAGTGGCAGGTGCTGGAAGGCCATGAGTCAGGCTCTGCCCAGCTGCTTGAATTGAGGGCTGTTGCCATGGCTTTTCAGCGGTTCTCTCAGGTGCCTTTGAATTTGGTTACTGATTCTGCTTATGTAGGAGATATAACCCAACGCTTGGATTGTTCACTTCTAAAGGAAGTGAATAATGCGGCTCTGTTTTCACTATTGCAAACTTTGTGGTGTGCAATTCAAGCTCGAGCGCATCCATACTACATTCTGCACATTCGAAGCCACCCCAGTTTGCCAGGTTTTATAACAGAAGGCAATGCCTGGGCTGACATGGTGGCCAACCCTGCATGGGTAGCGCCTCAGCCTGACAAAATTGCACAAGCCAAGGCATCACACGGTTTCTTCCATCAAAGTGCACATACCCCGCAGAAGCAGTTTCACTTAACGCCAACTGAGGCTCGTGACATTGTCAGTGCTTGTGCCGACTGTCACGGGCTCGCTGCACCTTTGCCACCAGGGGTAAACCCCAGAGGCCTAAAAGCCTTACAGCTTTGTCAAACGGATGTAACGCACATCCCTGAATTTGTCTGGTTTAAATATGTGCACGTGTCCATTGACACTTTCTCCTCAGCTATGTGGGCTTCTGCTCACACTGGAGAGAAAGGCCGTGATGCCATTGCCCATTGGAAATTGTCTTTCTCGGTCCTGGGCGTACCATCTGCTGTGAAAACCGATAATGGTCCTGCCTACGCCTCGCAGAAGACGCGGCAGTTCTTGCACCTATGGGGTGTAGACCACACTTTTGGTATTCCACATTCTCCTACCGGCCAAGCTATTGTTGAACGCGCTCATGGCACTTTGAAGCGTGTTTTGGAAAAACAAAAAGGTGGAATGCATGGAAAAACCCCACAGAGCCGACTAGAAAAAGCTTTGTATACAATTAATCATCTCACAGTGCCACCAAATTCAAATAATCCTGTTATTCTGAATCATTTTCTCTCATTGCAGTCGTCAGGCGAGACACACCTGCCTCGGGCAAAAGTCTGGGTACGGGATCTGCTCACCAACAATTGGGAAGGCCCGCATGAGCTTATTGCTTGAGGTCGTGGGTATGCTTGCGTTTCCACAGATACTGGGGTACGGTGGCTACCTGCAAGATGCGTTCGCCCTGACCTGCGGCACCAGAGACAGAACAGGCAACCTCCAAATGCTGACGAGAATGCAGATCATCAACCAAATGATCCTTCTGGTGATGACCAGGATACTGACCATCAGGCAGATGGTCCTTCCACAAGCAGAGACTGAACTTTAAGTTTCTTTTGTTATGGAGTCAGAAAGTTAAGGCCCTTAAGGCTATATTAGAATTAATAACTGATGTAAATCTCTATCTAAGATTAATAGCTGATAGAATTGTGATGTAGAATTTTGTTTGCTAGATGTATTTCCTATGTCATCACTGGAGACTCTCTGCCCACTTTAAAGCAGCATCCGATTTAGGCTCCTTTTGGTAACTGGCCATTACCAAGCAGATCCCTTATGCTGCGTTTGTTCTCCCTTCTGCAAGACTACCCGCAGAGGTTTACAAACGATACCTTTTTGGTCTTTAAACAAAAAGGGGGAATTGTGGATGCTGAAAAGCTGCTAGCAGAGGGATTTTCTCAGGTTCTCAGAATATTCGTTGAGAATCCTGCCTTTCTCACACGTGTTATGAGAAACAGTAGGACGGTTTTGTAAACTAGACTAACACATGGTGTTTTGATACGTTCTGTTTATGGTACATTGGAAAAATATTTTGAAATAGGTGTTGTAGGACTTTAGCCAATCACCCTAGGAGATGGGTGATCACTGACCAATCGCCCTATGGGGCTAGGGTATATAAAATGGGGTTGTGAATTAATAAAGTTGCTTCTTTTGCCTGCTCTTGCTGAATTTATATGTTGCTGCATCTCTCCGCTCCCGGCATAAACAGCAACACATGGTCTACCTAGTTGCATTCCTATATCTTCAGTATGTTAGTATTCCAAAGTTGTCATACCCACTTATACAAACAATTCTCTAGAGTAGTGTGACCTCTGGATTTTCCAGCCTCAGTATTCAATTTCCTTCAGCTTGTGAGGTACTGAACAGGTTTCCCAGAACAGTTGTGGATGTCCCCTCCCTAGAAGCATTCAAGGCTTTGAGTAATCTGGTCTAGTGGAAGATGTCCCTGACAATGGCAGGGGAGTTGGAACTAGATGACCTTTAAGGTCCCTTCCAATCCAAGCCATTCTATGATAATATCATGGTCTCTGTTGTCCACTACATTTAATTTCTATTCTTTTGAATAAATGTTCAAATCAATTGCCTAGACAGACAAATTATCTTCTCTTCTGCACAAGTGAATAGCTTCACTAAACAATGTCACTTTTAGACAATCAGGGAAACAGGGATATAAAATGGATGGAATGATATTTCTATCATACTAGCTTTAGAGAAGGCCCATATAGTTTTCCACTTCTACCTGAGCACCAGTGGAGGAAGTGATGAACACTTAGCTTGAAACAAGGACTGACTTGCAGAAGAACAACTCTGGTATGAGAAAGTAAATTAGCTTAATTTCTAAAGGAAAAAAAAAAAAAAGCCTCCTATAATTATAGGATTTTAATTACTGACTGTATTAATTTTCCACTTTAAAAAAAGAAGCCTTTTAAAATTATAAATAGTTTTCCTATTAACAAGTTAATCTCATGAGAAGTTAGAAAGCTTATGGTAAATTCTGTTTAAGTGGAAAAACCCTACTACTGAGTCAACTTCCTGAAAAGAGCAAGTTGTCACAAAGTTAGTAACAAACATTACTACCAATAGCTAATGAAAGTTACAAGATTCCTTCTTCTCTCTCAAAAAAAAAACCCCTATGTTTATGGCTTTTTGTGCACTGTCAGCATATGATAGTATATACACATTCTGTGAACACTGGGAACCAGAATTCCAAGGCAGTTTTAGCAGATTTGTGACTTAAGTCATTCAAGATAAATAGAAACAACAGAAACATGAGAAACCTGCATATATTCTGCTTTAATATTTTAGTTCCTGAATATACTTTGTTCTTGAAAACCACTTAGTAACTACAGCAAAGACTGTGACTTCAAGAAGGCAAGGAAAAATATTGAAGTTGGGTTAGCAGTTTGAACTACTGCTACTAGTCCTATGGCAGCCTACTGTTAAATTTGCACAGGAAATTCCCTAGATTTATGAGAAAATAAACCAGCAGACAAGTCTATACATAAAAACATCAGAAACCTAACAAAACAAATTATTTATCTACATAATCATAGTGTACTTTGAAGTTGAGGAGTATGTGTCTGTGTATATAAATATTTTAACACACACAAACAAAGGGATTGGGTTTTTTTTGTTTTCGTTTGTGATTTTTTGGTTGTTTCGTTGGTTAGTTTGGGGTTTTTTTCCGACTCAAACCAGAATAAATAGGCAATATATTCTTGCAAATAGCTTTTAGATGGGTAAGTGTAAGCAGAATGGACAAAGAAAGTGTCAAAGGAAAAGAACGGTGAGATTTTTATTTCCATGGTACACGAAAACACAGAAACTCTACATCATTTAAGGTTCTTATCTTCTGGGTCCAAATTAATCACAAATTGCAGTGTAAAAACATCAGTACAGAGATATAATACACAACTTAAATTTTCAAAATGAATTAACTTCATTTTCCTTAATGGCATCCACACTTTGCACATCCTATGAATCTAAAGAAAATGCATTTACTTTTGAAAGCCACATATTCAGCAAGTGTTTTGTGGCTTTCAAAGAAATAGTTCTGAAATTTCAAATGTTAAAGTTTTCTCCACAGCCACATGTTCCTTTGATGTTTGGATTATTGAAGACAAATTCACTAGACAGTTTGTCTTCTACATACTCCATTTCAGTTCCTATAAGTGTCAGCTGTGCCTTCTTCTCAAAAAATATTCTAATCCCTTAAAGACAATAACAACAAAAAATATTACATCCAGCAAAACTGTTTACCACTCACTTTGAAATATTGTTCCAATCAGTGATAAAAGTGGAAGATAAATTAAAAAAAATATGTCAATTTAAATCACTTTCCCTAGCCTAAGATAAGGCTTTATTTTTTTTTTGTCCCACCCCCCTCAACTTTAGCTACAAAATTCTAGCAACAGTCTGGTGCTGATATTAGTGTATGTGTGTGCACTTATTTATGATCAGATTTTAAATTTTGTAATAAATCTCAGTTTTGATGCTTCCATTCCCATGCATTACAGTCAGTAACACATTTATTACTGTTCTTAAAGACTGTGCATCCAACAAGATGCAAAGAAAAAACCAAATAATTAAAAAAACAACTGAAGAACCCTTCTGTCATAAGAAATTTCATTTCCTCTACTAAAATTATTAGGTCTACATGAATTGTTAGCAACATTGAATCCTGTACTGTCAGGGTTTAGGGTCAGGACAGCCCCTTAGACCTATAACAGATGCTCACTGTTAACCCCACTTCCTCCCCAAAGGGGAAGAGAAAGGGGATAAGAGAGACAGACTTAGCTATTACAAAAGAAAAACAGAACAGCTTTAATGAAAATGAAATTAGTAATAATAAAAATGGAATAGATACAAATATATACAAAACCAGTATTGAACCCAACCCGCCTGATGGTAATTACATCACCGTCACCACTGATGCTGTGGAGCAGGCACCGGGGCAGTCCCAGACATGTCCTCAACAGCACACGGGAGCTGTGTTCAGGAGCTGGATTCTGGTACTGGAACACACAGACCGTGATCGAAGGCAGAACGGACAGAGTCCTCCTTGGATGCTCTGACGAAGAAACCAAAAGAGGACCCGAGCCAAGCCAAGCAAAGCTGACAAAAGTGGTCAAAGAGGGGAGAAGAGCCACAGACCCTTCAGATCCTTCAGACTTATACCGAATATGATGTATATGGGATGGAATCCCTTGTTGGTCAGTTCAGGGTCATCTGTCCTGTCCACTCCTCCCTGCAGGTGCAGCCTTACACTTTCTGCACCCCCCAATGTGGTACACAAGATCCAGCAGTGGCTTTGGTCTGCATACAAATCCTTGGTAGTAACTCTAAACATAAAGTGTTATCACCGCTAGAAGCAGACACTGTCTGTGAGAACAGGCTACTACCTTCAGAAAGTACAGTTAATTAGTTAATCTCATACTGAATCAGGGGGGGAGGGGGGCAGAGGTTAAATGATTTACTGGGAAGATATGTGTTGAGGGCAATGCACAGAGCTAGCTCAACATTTGTTATGTCTACCAAAGCAGAATGAGAGAATAAGGAATTACTGATAACAGGAAGAGCCTCGACCCAGGTCCCTGTTCTCGAACCTAAAAGCAACATAAACCAGCCTAAACCAGCCTTGAGGTTTGAACTCGGGCCAGGGACATAAAGAGCATGCACAGAAAACTGAGGTGAAAAGTTTAGAATGAGGAAGACTCTTTACTTTATCTGAGGAAGACTCTTACTTCATCCTGGGGACCCCTACCCACGACCACCAGATGACACTGTGCAAGCGCAATGCAGATGCAAATGATTTTGAGTTCATTATAATACGAAGTGAGGCGGGGCGGGGCTAGGTAATGAATATGTATAGGCCTATTCCGAAACTTAATTAATATGGAACATGTAACTGAATATATACTAAACTGAAATCACCTGGGGGCACGCATGACTTTGGAGGAATGTGGTGGGTTGACCCCGGCATGGCACCAGGTGCCCACCAAGCCCTTCTATCACTCCCCCCGACCCCCTTCAGCACAGACAGCAGGGAGAGAATGAGACGCAAAGCACAGGGGTGTGGGTTATGATAGATAAGGTGTTATTTTCTACTTCCCGTCCACAGGCGATGTCGGGCCAAGTCCAGGAAGCAGGGCTCCAGGAACACGTAGCAGCCGCTTGGAGGACAAAGCAGAATGCCCCCCCATCCTCCTCCTGCCCTCTCCCTTTATAGTTGAGCTGACGTCATATGGTATGGAATAGCCCACTGGTCAGCTCAGGTTGGCTGTATCTTCTCCCCCATCCTGCCCCCCATCCTCTGGTGCCATGTGAGCACTGGCAGTCATAACACGGGTGTGTTATCAACACCCTCCAGCTCCCAGTGCTGCAGCATGAGGGCTGGATGGGGAAAAGCAGCTCAGCCAGACCCACTACAATCTCCAACCTTTATTCCATACCATTTGCGTCATGCTCAGGCCCCACATAATACATACTTAAACCATCTCTAAAGCCAACCAATACATTATCATCAACTACTATCCCCAGTCCTTTAACAGATAGTTCCTCATTCCATGAGATTCCTTCAGTCGATGACTTGGGTCTCATCTGTCAAGGTGGATGTTCTGGACAGAAGCAGTACGTCTGATTGTTGGGCACCAACACCGGCTAGATCTTAGTCCTTCACCAAATTCACTTTCTGGTATTCCATCTCCTTCTACAGCATCACTTCCTGCAACATACAACTCACATTCCAGATTATCTTTCTGCCAAGGTCAAATCTCCTTGAGGTACACACTGGGTCTCACCATCCTCCCGCATTACCCACCAGGTATATCCAGGTCCTTGAGCAAAGACAATCCCACGAATGGGTTTGCCTTTTCCCAAGGGTGGAGCTATCCACACTGCCTTCCCCAACTACCTCCCACAGTGCACTACAGGGACCTTATCTCCTCCCACAACAGGCAGGGGTTTTGTTTGGGCAGGACCAGGACAGCTAACAGATCCTCTGGTGTTAACTAACCAGGTGGCCTTTGCTAGATGTTTGTCCCATTGTTTAAAGGTCCCACCCCCTCATGCTTTTAATGTGGTTTTTAACAGCCCATTGTACCTTTCAATCTTCCCAGAGGCTTGTGCATGATAAGGGATGTGATACACCCACTCGATGCCATGCTCCTTGGCCCAGGCATTCACGAGACTATTTCGGAAATGAGTTCCATTATCTGATTCAATTCTTTCTGGAGTACCATGCCGCCACAAAATCTGCTTCTCAAGGCCCAGGATGGTGTTCCGGGCAGTGGCATGGGGCACCGGGGACGTTTCCAGCCACCCAGTGGTTGCTTCCACCATTGTAAGTACGTGGCGCTTACCTTGGCGGGTTTGTGGGAGAGTGATGTAGTCAACCTGCCAGGCCTCTCCATATTTATATTTTAGCCAACATTCTGCATACCACTGGGGCTTTAACCTCTTGGCTTGTTTGATTGCAGCGCATGTTTCACATTTGTGGATGACCTCTGTGATAGCCAGATCTCTGTGATGGTCAGATCCACCCCTCGATCTCGAGCCCAACTATACGTTGCATCTCTTCCTTGATGACTCGAGGTGTCATGGGCCCATCGCGCTATAAATAATTCACCCTTCCGCTGCCAATCCAGATCCACCTGAGCCACTGCCACCTTGGCAGCCTGGTCTGCCCGCTGGTTGTTCTGATGTTTTTCAGTGGCCCGGCTTCTGGGCACATGGGCATCCACGTGGCGCACCTTCACCACCAGGTTCTCTACCCGAGCAGCAATGTCTTGCCACAGCCCAGCGGCCCAGATGGGTTTGCCTTTGTGCTGCCAGTTGCTCTGTTTCCATTGCTGCAACCACCCCCACAGGGCGTTTCCCACCATCCAGGAGTCAGTGTAGAGATAGAGCACTGGCCACTTTTCTCACTCAGCAATATCTAGGGCTAGTTGGATGGCTTTCACTTCTGCAAACTGACTGGATTCACCGTGTCCTTCAGCAACTCCAATGACTTGTCGTAGGGGACTCCACACAGCAGACTTCCACTGTCGATGTTTTCCCACAATGTGACAAGACCCATCAGTGAACAGGGCGTATTGCTTGTCATCATCTGATAATGTGTTGTATGGTGGGGCCTCCTCAGCACGTTTCACCTCTGGCTCTGGTGACATCCCAAAATCTTTGCCTTCTGGCCAGTTCATGATCACTTCCAGGATCCCTGGGTGACTGGGGTTCCCTATTCGAGCCCGTTGTGTTATCAATGCAATCCACTTGCTCCATGTGGCATCAGTTGTATGGTGAGTAGCTGGGACTCTCCCTTTGAACATCCATCCCAGCACTGGCAGTCGGGGTGCCAGGAGGAGCTGTGCTTCTGTTCTGATCACTTCTGAGGCACCTCGAACTCCTTCATATGCTGCCAGTATCTCCTTTTCAGTTGGAGTATAGTTGGCCTCAGATCCCCTGTATCCTCGACTCCAAAAACCCACAGGTCGGCCTCGTGCCTCCCCAAGTGCACTCTGCCAGAGGCTCCAGGTAGGACCATTCTTCCCAGCTGCGCTGTAAAGTATGTTTTTGATATTTGGTCCTGTCCGGACTGGACCAAGGGCTACAGCATGCACAATCTCCTGTTTAATTTGTTCAAAGGCCTGTTGCTGTTCAGGGCCCCAGTTAAAGTCATTCTTCTTCCGGGTCACATGGTAGAGAGGGCTCACAATGAGGCTGTAATCTGGAATATGCATTCTACAGAAACCCACAGCACCCAGGAAAGCCTGTGTCTCCTTTTTGTTGGTTGGTGGAGACATTGTTGTTATCTTATTGATCACGTCTGTTGGGGTTTTGGGGAGTTATTCTGTTTTCCTTCTTGTCTTAAAGAATTTTTCCATACTTGTTTATCAGGAAGGTTTAATGGCTGTACTTAAGAGGGACAAAAGGACCTGGCCACAGGGGGAGGGGTCCAGCCTGCCGGGAAAAAAGGGGGTTGGGTGGAGCCCCCTGGGGCTCTCTGGCTCTCTGGGGTTTGGCTCCCGGCTTGGAGGAGAAGCTGCCCTCGTGGTGCGGAGAACTCACCCCTGCCGCGTCTCCTGCCCTCCCTGCTGTGTCTCCTGCTCTCCTGGCCGCCTACCAAGGATCTTCTGGACTCCGGGATCAGCTTGGAGAGAATTCGTCCCTGCTTCACCCCCTGCTTTTTTTCCTCCTACCCTTGCTGTCTCCCGAGGACCCTGCTGGACACCGGGATCGTCTGCCCAGGCGGGTTCGTGACGCGGGCTCTCCGTCGGCCATTGCCACGTGGGGACTGAGCTGGCTCCGGAGCTGCGGGGAGACCATCGCGCCCTCCCTGCTCCCCGGGAGCCCCGAGAGGTTGGGACTGGGTTCCCTGTGCGGTTTGCTGTTACTACCGTAGTTATTGTTTGTTTGCCTTGATATATATATATATATTTAGTAAAGAACTGTTATTCCTACTCCTGATATCTTTGCCTGAAAGCCCCTTAATTTCAAAATTCTAAGCATTCGGAGGGGAGGGGGTTGCATCTCCATTCCAAAGGGGGGGGGCTCCTGCCTTCCTTGGCAGACACCTGTCTTTCAAACCAAGACAACGTCCATCGGAATGTGTCGACGCCCATCCTGCCATTTTATTCCAAGGAACTGGATTTCCTGCGCAGGCCCCTTCAACTTGCTTCGCTTTATAGCAAAACCGGCTTCCAGGAGGATTTCAATTATTTTCTTCCCTTTCTCAAAAACTTCTGCTGTGTTGCCCCATACGATGATGTCATCAATGTACTGGAGATGCTCCGGAGCCCCACCTTCCTCCAGTGCAGTATGAATCAGTCTGTGACAGATGGTGGGGCTGTTTTTCCACCCCTGGGGCAATCGATTCCAGGTGTACTGGACTCCCCTCCAGGTGAAGGCAAACTGTGGCCTGCACTCTGGTGCTATGGGAATGGAGAAAAATGCATTAGCAATGTCAATCATGGCGTACCACTTGGCTGTCTTGGACTCCAGCTCATACTGAAGTTCTAGCATGTCTGGCACAGCAGCACTCAGCATCGGTGTAACTTCATTCAGACCACGATATTCCACTGTCAATCTCCATTCTCCATTTGACTTTTGCACAGGCCATATGGGGCTGTTGAAAGGTGAATGAGTTTTGTTGATCACGCCCTGGCTCTCCAGCTGATGAATCAATTCCTGGATAGGGATCAGGGAATCTCTGTTGGTGCGATATTGCCGCCGATGCACCGTTGTCGTGGCCATTGGCACCAGCTGCTCTGCAACCTTCTTCAGCCCCACTATAGAAGGGTTCTCTGAGAGACCTGGCAAGGTGGACAACTGTTCACTTCCCTCTGCCTCCAAGGCAGCAACACCAAAAGCCCACCGGTATCCTTTTGGATCCTTGAAATAGCCTCTCCTAAGATAGTCTATGCCAAGGATGCACGGGGCCTCTGGGCCAGTCACAACGGGGTGTTTATACCACTCCTTCCCAGTCAGGCTCACTTCAGCCTCCAATACTGTCAACTGCTGAGATCCCCCTGTCACCCCAGAAATACTTATGGGCTCAGCTCCTCTGTATTCTGATGGCATCACTGTGCACTGCGCTCCTGTATCGACCAAGGCCTTGTACCTCTGTGGGTCTGACGTGCCAGGCCATCGGATCCACACAGTCCAGTAAATACGATTGTCCCTTTCCTCCACCTGGCTAGAGCAGGGCCTCTCTATTCCTGCTCCTGGTCTGAATATTCACTGTCTGACCCTTGCTGTGTCAAACCAGAAGTCCCCTCATCAGGCTTGGTGGAATTGATTTTATTCTTCCCATATCTGCGAGATCGTCGATTGCCTTCTTGTGCTTCACACTGACTGCATTAATGGTCTTCTTGGATGGCCCTTTTTTAACGGCTGTCTTCCCTCTCAACTCCTGTACACGTGCTTCCAGCTTAAAAGTTGGTTCACCATCCCACTTCCTCATATCCTCCCCCTGGTCACGCAGGAAGAACCAGAGTGCACCATGTGGCATACGCCTCGGGCTCCCTTTCCCTCTGACTGGCTGATTCCTTGAGGGACTCCTGATATCCAAGGCACTAGCCCTTAGGGACGTGGAGGTACCAAGACTCTCTTCAAAGTTCTGAAGCCAGGAAGCAACAGTTTCCACGGTTGGATTATCCATTTGTGGATAATACATTGCTGCCAAGCTGGCAGAATATGATGCCGGCGCATTCTTAATCACTTTCCTCCACATGGCCCTTGTACACTGAACATCCTCTGGATCCTTAGGATGCTCATCATCATCTAAATCCCCATAGATTACTTCCAGTACTGCTAGTTCCCTCAGGTACTGGATACCTTCATCAGCAGTGGACCATTTTCCTGAGGAGGTGGCATTCATTAAGTCTTCCTTGAATGGATATCTTGCTTTGACACTTGAAAGGAGCCGTCTCCAGAGACTGCAAATTGCTGCCTCTTTTCCAATTCCTCTTTCAATGCCACGATTCCTAGCAAGGGAGCCCAGCTGTTGGGCTTCCTTACCTTCCAGCTGTTGGGTATCAGCCCCAGTATCCCAGCATCGAAGCAGCCAGGTAACAATGCGTTCCCCTATCTGGCGGCTGTAATCCTTCCTCAGGTCTCTAAGTTCTGACGAAGTCAGGGACCGGGTGGTCTCTGCCTCTTGCTTCAATTCTGTCACCCCCTCCTCCTGTCTTCCTGTTGAGGGCCCAGCTTGCTGGTCGTGTTCTTCCTTCTCTTCCACATCCCTCACTAACCGAGGGTAGGGGCCTGTTGTTCTCCTCGTCCACTGCTTCTTTTTCACTACTGGGGCTACTTTGGCAGTTGTGGTTGCTGTCCCTATCTCAACTCCGGTGTCTTCGGATGCAGTCTGTGTCCCTGCCTCAACCACAGTCTTCTGAGAGTACTCAACTGTGGCTCGATAGGCACAGGCCAGGCCCCAGTACAGTGCTAAGAGCTGCTGGTTCTCATCGGGGTAGACAAGGCACCCTTCTGTTAGATACTGTGTTAGCTTGCTAGGGTTGCTTGCCTGTTCAGGAGTAAAGTCCCAGGCTACTGGACGTGACAACCGTCCTAGGAACCTGCCCAAATCCTGCCAGACCCCTTGCCACCCAGGGACAGGCCGTCTCAGGGCACATTTCGGTGCCACCCCACCTGAAACTTGTCTCCTCTCAGGCCAAACTGGGACCAGACTACACACAACCCAGATTAGGACAACGATATTGATTAGTAATATCCAGAAGCTCACATAAGGGTGGACGAGGACCTTGGGAGCATGCACGAATAAATCATCTACATCAATTTCTGGTAGAAAGGGAGAGATAGATTCAATCATTTTCTCCCCAAGGTAGCCCCCCCAACACAGCAAAGCCACCAATGCCAGTGTGAAACACATTGTTACTGTTTGTACCAGGGTGCTCCCGCGGCCCTTCATCCTCCCGAGACAGAAGCTTCCCCAGAACATTGAAGCTATCAGTGCAAAAGCCAGGCAAATAGACATTGTTTCAGAAAACATTTTAGAAAAACACCAGATAAGCGGGTGCACGCAAACTCCGTGGCCTGCACAGGAGTTTGCTACTAATATCTAAAGCAAAGCAAGTAAGCAAGCACGCAAAGCAAGCAAGCAAGCAGCTGCTCATGCCCCACGTTGGGCGCCAAAAAGGAACTGTGGTGGGTTGACCCCGGCACGGCACCAGGTGCCCACCAAGCCCTTCTATCACTCCCCCCGACCGCCTTCAGCACAGACAGCAGGGAGAGAATGAGACGCAAAGCACAGGGGTGTGGGTTATGATAGATAAGGTGTTATTTTCTACTTCCCGTCCACAGGCGATGACGGGCCAAGTCCAGGAAGCAGGGCTCCAGGAACACGTAGCAGCCGCTTGGAGGACAAAGCAGAATGCCCCCCCATCCTCCTCCTGCCCTCTCCCTTTATAGTTGAGCTGACGTCATATGGTATGGAATAGCCCACTGGTCAGCTCAGGTTGGCTGTATCTTCTCCCCCATCCTGCCCCCCATCCTCTGGTGCCATGTGAGCACTGGCATTCATAACACGGGTGTGTTATCAACACCCTCCAGCTCCCAGTGCTGCAGCATGAGGGCTGGATGGGGAAAAGCAGCTCAGCCAGACCCACTACAAGGAATTATCCCCCATGCGTCCCAGCGCCTGAATAAACATACCTACTTTACTACTTATTCTAGTAGTGGAGTTTTTCCGTGTATCATTTTGGCGAGCCAGGCAGGAGGAACTCTGTCCGGCTGCAGGATCGGCTGAGGAGCGGACATCCCAGGCACGCCCCGGGGCTTTCCCGGTGGACATCCGCCTCTCTGCTTGCTCACTGCAGGGACAGACAGTAACCTGCTGGGACTACGGATAAACGGTATGTTTTGGATTTAGGGTGCCTGTAAGTCATACGCGGGGCCAGGGCTGCTGATAAATTGCGCAGAGACGTCTGGCGCACAGCGTAGTCCCTGTGTAGGTAACGGTAGTGCTTGCAAGCAAACGGCTACGGAAACCGGGAAGGTGCAGTCGCCGTCCGATAGAGCGGCCGCTAGCGACCCGGGGGTGGGTCGGGTGACTCCAAGGGGGGTTTCCGAAGCCAGGGAAGGTACTGTTGCCGTCCGATAGAGCGGCCGCGAGCGATCCTGGGGTGGCTCGGGTGACTCCGAGGGGGGTTTCCACCAAACCTTGTTGAAAAATAAGTAAGCGGGACCCTGAAGTTGTTGAGAGTGAGTGCTATGAATGTTGTAGCTGCTAGTGGCTGTTTGATTGCTGCTGGATTGCTTAGATGTCTGTGTGGATATTTGTGTGGATGTTGATTGTTGCTGGACTGTTTTATGTGTGTGTGGCTGGATGTCAGTTTGCTTATTTGTTTGTAGATCAGAGGTGCGTACATTACCGTGTATTGTTTGAGTGTGTTGTATGGAAGCATTTGTTTGGAGTGGTGCTAGATTATTGATTTTTGTGTTAATAAAATGAGAATCGTGGCTAGGTGAGAAGTTAGGAGAACCCCTTCCCCCACAGTGGTTTCGTCTTGAGTTTTGTGAATTTGTCAATTTGATAGAACATTGAGTAGAGAGAAGAGGCGAATGAGTTCCTTTAGACAGAATATATAGAACTTCTGCAGGAAAATTAGTAGTTTTGGATTGGGAACAACCAGCGGTAGAGGATTAAGTTTTGAAAAATATATGGAATAACTTGTTTTTGTGAATCCACTAGAATTTTATTTAGCAAAAGGGTGGCATGTTGTGTGGGTATTAATACAGTGTAAAATTTGTAACAAGAGGTGGTATTGTTCTTTTGCCAGGTGACAGAGCTTATGCTCTGTGTTATCAGAGACACTTTAGTGTCGTTGATTTTGAGCCTGACATTTTAAAGTTTGTGTGTGGGAAGTTGCATTTGGTACCTGAGGTTTGGGAGGTTCGGGAAGAACTGGGAAAGAACTGTGAGAAAGTGTGAAGAAAGGATTGGGAGGAAGTAGTAAAGGCTTTTCAACCCAGAGTGGGTGGCACAGTATCAGAGTGAACTCGAGCTCTGCTCAGGATGGGAACCGGACAGAGTAAAGAAATCCCTAGATCAAGCCTGCTTGTCTGTGTTTTGGCACATTGCAAAAAGATAGTAGGAACTGGAGGCACAGAGAAAAAAAGAAATCTTGTAAAATATTGTAACCAATGGTGGCCACTGTATAAATTAGAAGATGGAGTAAAGTGGCCACCGCATGGGACTTTAGATTATGATACTCTGTTAAAGCTAATGATGTTTTTGAGACGGGAAGGCAAGCGGGACAAAGTTTCTCACGCAGAAACATTTTTCTCTCTCTGAAATCACCCTGAATGGCAGAGAGTGTGTGGAATTAAACCCCCCAGTGATCCTATGGTGTTAGCTCTTGTAAAAGAAAATAAAAAACGCCAAGAAAGAATTAAGCGGTATTGTTCCTCGTGCAGTATAGGTCAGAGGTGTACAAGGCGACGGGAAGAGGATGCGGACTCGGAAGGAACACCAAATCCCTCTCCCCTGGGCAGTCCTGTTTCGTCCGGAACCAGGAAGCAGGTATTCATGGCACCCCTGTGAGAGAGGCAGTGGCACCTGATGGGGACACAATGTTGATTAGAGTACCTTTCTCTAGTGCTGACCTAGATGCGTGGTATAAAATTGCCAAAAATTATCCAAGTGATCCAGTGGGTACCGCTGAACGCTTGCAACTCATAATAAAACAGCATAATCCAGATTGGGGTGATATACAATTATTATTGGGAGGACTAACAGAAATGGAAAAACAGTTAGTTTTGAAAACAGCAAAAGATTTGGCAGAGGATTATTATAAAACGCAACAATTAGATGTAAAAGATTATTTCCCACTCCAGGAACCGCACTGGAGTCCGAATAGAACAGCTGAATTAGAAAAATTAAAAGGTTATCAAGAATGGATAGCAAAAGGGGTGGAAAGGGCCATTCCCAAAACCATAAATTGGTCAGCTTTATATGCAGTAAAACAGGGTCCTTCCGAGTCACCATCCGAATTCCTGGATCATCTGAGGGATGCAATGTGCCACAATACATCGCTGGATCCCGAGAGAAAGGTGGGGGTACAACAGCTAGTATCTTTGTTTCTAAGGCAATCTGCAGGAGATATCAGACGTAAATTGCAAAAACTTCAGGGACCAGAGGGAAGAAACCTGGAAACTCTATTAGATACAGCCTGGAGGGTATTCAGTAATCGAGAAGAATGTTATAAGCAAGGGATGAAGAAATTAGTAGCAGTAGTAAGAGAAGAAAATAGGGAAAAACCGAGACAAGGACCCCCCAGAGAAGGCCCACCCTGGTTAGGTAAAGACCAGTGCGCGATTTGTAGAAAGTTCGGTCATTGGAAGAACCAGTGCCCAGAAAGAAGACAAGAAGACCGGCAGAACAGAGGAGGCCGAGAAAGAAGGAGGATGGTTGCACACGTGAAAGATGATTGCAGAGAACCGGGGGATTTTACCCTAGCAGATCCACTGGTTATAATGAAGCTAGGGGAAAAGGAAATAGAATTTTTGGTTGACACTGGGGCAGAATATTCGGTTTTAAATGAAGCTTTAATGCCTGCGGGGGATGAATACATTGTGGTAAAAGGAGCAACTGGCCAATCTGAAAGAGCATATTTTTGCAAACCATTGAAATATAAATTTGGGAAACAATGGGGTATTCACAAGTTTTTATATTTACCCAACTCTCCAAAAGCACTTTTGGGAAGGGATCTATTGGAACAATTACAAGCAACCATTATATTTAGGAACGGAGAAATTATTCTGGAGGTAAATGACCAACAGTATGTAGAAATACTGAGCTTAATACTAACAACTACAAGCTCTGCAGAGGAAATTAGAGAAGAGCTAATGAGCCAAGTGTTCCCAGAAATCTGGGCCACAGATGTACCTGGGAGAGCTAGAAATGAAACCCCAATACAGATTAAGCTCAAGGAGGGAAAACAACCAGTTAGGATTAAACAATACCCCCTCAAAAAGGAAGACAGAGAAGGAATTAGCCCAACAATTGAAAAATTTCTACAGTTAGGTCTGTTAAAAGAGTGCCAGTCTGATTTTAACACTCCTATCTTCACTGTCTATAAACCTGATGGGTCATACCGGGTAGTACAGGATTTACGGGCTGTTAACAAGATAACTGAAGACCTCTATCCTATGATAGCAAATCCTTATACCCTGTTAACATGTTTAACACCAGAATTAACTTGGTTTACCGTTTTAGATTTAAACGATGCCTTCTTTTGCCTCCCTCTTCATGAAGTCAGCCAGAAATTTTTTGCATTTGAATGGGAAAGCCCTAAGAGTGGGCACAAAACTCAGCTCACATGGACGGTGTTGCCTCAAGGATTTAAGAACAGTCCCACTCTGTTTGGAGAACAACTTGCAAAAGATCTAGAGTCCTGGGAAGCCCTACCAGGAGAAGGGAAGCTGTTGCAGTACGTAGATGACCTTTCAATAGCTACCTGGACAGAGGAAGCCTGTGTAGCCTGGACAGTAAGCCTCTTAAACTTTCTGGGACTCCAAGGGTACAGGGTATCTAAGAAAAAGGCTCAGCTGGTGAAACAAAAAGTGATCTACCTGGGCTATGAAGTTAGTGCCGGGCAACGAACTCTTGGGCAAGATCACAAAGAAGCGATATGCCAGACCCCTAAACCCCAGACAGTGAAAGAGTTACGGAGTTTTCTGGGGATGACAGGATGGTGCAGATTATGGATTTATAATTACCGGCTACTTGTGAAACCGCTATATGAGCTCATTAAAAAGGAAAGCAGAGACCTCCAGTGGACAAAAGGGGCCACGCTGGCCTTCAATCAGCTAAAAATTGCCCTGATGTCAGCTCCAGCTCTAGGTTAAATCTACATCTCTGATTTATGTTGCACTGAATTGGGCAGCAAGTGCGTCTCGGTACTACGGGCATTACATAGTGGATTTTATTACTAAGAATACTTTTGGTTTTATCTCGGGAATGTATACTGCTCCCCACTATGTTAATCTGACGACACCGGAGTTTAGAAGTCCAAATAATGAGGATTCGGGACATGGTTATTACCAAAAGATCATATTATTGCTATTAATTTCGAATATCTTTACTGTGTGGCGTCAGATTAGTCATCAGTGCAGTAACACAGGTCAGGTAGCCACCAAAAAACGTAGATTGCGTGCTGCTTCCCTGCGACATTCACGCTCCGTACGCAGGAAACATACTGCGACTGTTCAGTCTCCGCAGGCCCCCCCAACGAGCCCTGCTGCTGCGCCAGCTCCAAACCCAAGCACCACGGCTCCTCAGTCTCCACAGGCCCCCCCAACGAGCCCTGCTGCTGCTGCTCCTCCTGTTCTCAAAACAAGCACTGGAGTTGTTCCAACTCCAGCAGCAAAGCCAGCAGCTACACCCACAGCTACTGTGTCCACTCCCACTCAAACTGTACCTGTACAAGTTGCTCCTGTGAAGAAAAGAAAACAAACGAAACAGCCAAGCTCAGCAACAGATAAGGGAGATGGTCCTTCTCAAGCTGAATCTGAGTATGAGTCAGAACCAGATGCAAAGCCTGATGCCACTGCAACTGGAAAGAAACACCTAACAAAAACAGATCGCCCAGTGTGGTCAGATGACAGTGGAGCAGGCCCTTCTAAAGCAAACCCATCAGATGTGGAGTCATCAGATGCAGAGGGTACCAACAAATCTTTACCTATGAAGGAGATGAGAAATCTGAGAAAGGACTATAGCCGTCATGAAGGTGAGCCACTGATCACATGGCTACTCCGATGCTGGGATAATGGTGCCCACACCATCAAACTGAATGGCAGAGAAGCCAGGCAGCTGGGATTCCTGGCCAGAGATGGAGGCATTGATCAAGAGCTTGCAAGAAAGAGCAACACTATCAGTCTCTGGAGAAGACTCTTGTCAGCTGTAAAATCCAGGTACCCCTATAAGGAGGACATCGATTGCTGTCCAAGCAAATGGAACACCATGGAGAAAGGTATTAAGTACTTGAGAGAATTAGCTGTGCGACAGGTGATCTATGGTGACAGGCAAATAGTGAACCCTGATGCAATCCCATGCCAGCGACCCATCTTGCAGAAGTTTGTGCGGAGTGCCCCACCAGCGTATTCCCACACATTGTCAACATTGGTCTGGGGAACAGATGATGAAGAGGTACCAACTGTGACAGAAGTGGCCAAGAGAGCACGACAGTATGAAGACAATGTCTCTGGTCCTATACATGTCCGTTTATCAGCCCTGGAGAGATCAGTTAAAAGCCTGGTTGCAAAAATAGAGAGAAGGGAGAAAAGATCTTATTCATCCCCTGAGTGGACCCGTGTTGAAGCCACTAGGAGAATGCGCTCTTCTTCGAGACCAGCTAAACAGGAACAGTACATGTCACGACGTACCCTGTGGTCTCTTCTCCGTGCCTTTGGAGAGAATATGAGCAGATGGGATGGAAAACCTACCACTGCTCTACAGGCACGAGTACTCTACTTACAAGGTAAAACAAAAAGAAGAGAGAATTTTTCCAGACGGGAGGCTGCTCCAGTTGTCTATGAACAGTCCTTTGGTCCAACTACATGGGCCTCAGGTCAATACGTGAGTAGGGGGAATGAAAATGTGACTCCTGTAATCAATACCAATCCTGTAAACAGTGTAAATCCTGTAAATAATGCAAATCCTATGACCTCCATGTACCCTGTTAACCAGATGAACTATGTAAACCCAGTGAACTTTACAAACCCAGTTACTAATTATGGACAATACCCTCGGAATTAGAGGGGCCCTGCCTCCAGCCAGGTGGAGGAGAGGGACAACAGAGTTTATTGGACTGTGTGGATTCGATGGCCTGGCACGTTAGAACCACAAAAGTATAAAGCCCTTGTAGATACTGGTGCACAGTGCACCCTATTGCCATCGAATCATCAAGGGACTGAATCTATTACCATTACTGGAATAACAGGAGGATCTCAAGAACTGACTGTAGTAGAGGCTGAAGTGAGTTTAACTGGGAATAAATGGGAAAAGCACCCTATAGCGACTGGTCCAGATGCTCCGTGCATCCTTGGAATAGACTTCCTCAAGAAAGGGTATTATAAGGACCCAAAAGGGTATCGATGGGTCTTCGGTATAGCAGCTGTAGAGACTGAGGACAAGAAACAGCTGACCGTCCTACCTAACCTTTCAGAGGAGTCTGCCGTTGTGGGTAAGATGAGAGTTGAGGATCAAAAGGTGCCAATTGCTACTGGAACGGTGCATCGACGACAATATCGCACCAACCGAGACTCTTTAGCTCCTATCCAGAAGCTGATCCGTCAGCTAGAGAGTCAAGGGGTGGTTAGCAAAACTCGCTCACCCTTTAACAGCCCTATATGGCCGGTGCGGAAATCTAATGGGGAATGGAGATTAACAGTGGACTATCGTGGCCTGAATGAGGTTACGCCAGCAATGAGTGCTGCCATGCCGGACATTTTGGAACTCCAGTATGAACTGGAGTCCAAGGCCGCTAAGTGGTATGCTACCATTGACATTGCTAATGCATTTTTCTCTATTCCAATAGCACCAGAGTGTAGGCCTCAGTTTGCTTTCACCTGGAGAGGTGTCCAATACACCTGGAATCGACTGCCCCAGGGGTGGAAACACAGCCCTACCATTTGTCATGGACTGATCCACACTGCATTGGAAAAAGGTGGAGCTCCAGAACACCTGCAATACATTGATGACATCATTGTGTGGGGTAACACATCAGAAGAAGTTTTTGAGAAAGGTAAGAAAATAATTGAAATCCTTTTAGACGCTGGTTTTGCCATAAAAAGAAGCAAGGTCAAGGGACCTGCACGAGAGATCCAGTTTTTGGGAATCAAATGGCAAGATGGGCGTCGCCAGATCCTGATGGATGTGATTAACAGAATAACAGCAATGTCCCCACCAACTAACAAAAAGGAAACACAAACCTTCTTAGGTGCTGTAGGTTTCTGGAGAATGCACATTCCTGGTTACAGTCAAATTGTAAAACCTCTCTATGAAGTGACTCGAAAGAAAAACAATTTTAATTGGGGTCCTGAACAAAAACAGGCCTTTGAACAGATCAAACGAGAGATTGTACATGCAGTAGCCCTTGGTCCAGTCCGAACGGGACAGGACATTAAAAATGTGCTCTACACTGCAGCTGGGAATAATGGTCCTACCTGGAGCCTCTGGCAGAAAGCACCAGGGGAAACTCGAGGTCGACCCCTAGGATTTTGGAGTCGAGGATACAAAGGCTCCGAGGCCAACTATACTCCAACTGAAAAAGAAATATTGGCAGCATATGAAGGAGTTCGAGCTGCTTCAGAAGTGATCGGTACTGAAGCACAGCTCCTCCTAGCACCAAGGTTACCAGTCCTAAACTGGATGTTCAAGGGTAAATTCCCTTCCACTCATCATGCCACCGATGCCACATGGAGTAAGTGGGCTGCATTAATCACACAGAGAGCTCGAATAGGGAACCTCAGTCGTCCAGGAATCTTAGAGGTGATCATGGATTGTCCAGAAGGTAAAGACTTTGGCATGCCACCAGAACAGGTGGTGACACGTGCTGAAGAAGCCCCACCATACAATCAGTTATCAGATAATGATAAGCAATATGCTCTGTTTACTGATGGATCTTGCCATCTTGTAGGAAACCATCGGAAGTGGAAAGCTGCTGTTTGGAGTCCCACACGACAAGTAACAGAAGCAGATGAGGGAGTAGGTGAATCAAGTCAGTTTGCAGAGGTAAAAGCCATCCAACTGGCCTTAGATATTGCTGAGCAAGAAAAGTGGCCAGTTCTCTATCTCTACACAGACTCATGGATGGCAGCAAATGCCTTGTGGGGATGGTTAAAACAGTGGAAGCAGAATAACTGGCAGCGGAGAGGTAAACCCATTTGGGCTGCCACGCTGTGGCAAGACATTGCTGCTCGGATAGAGAAATTAGTTGTAAAAGTCCATCACGTGGATGCCCACGTACCCAAACATCGAGCCACTGAGGAACATCAAAACAACCAGCAAGTTGATCAGGCTGCTAAAGTGTTCCAGACAGACTTAGACTGAGAACATAAAGGTGAACTATTTTTAGCTCGGTGGGCTCATGATACTTCAGGACATCAGGGAAGAGATGCAACATACAAATGGGCACGTGACCGAGGAGTGGATTTAACCATGGACGCTATTGCGCAGGTTATCCATGATTGTGAAACATGCGCCGCAATCAAACAAGCAAAACGGTTAAAACCTTTGTGGTATGGGGGACGATGGTCCAAGTATAAGTATGGGCAGGCCTGGCAGATTGATTACATCACACTGCCTCAAACCCGCCAGGGTAAGCACTATGTGCTTACAATGGTGGAAGCAACCACTGGCTGGCTGGAAACCCATCCTGTACCTCACGCCACTGCCCGGAACACCATCCTGGGCCTGGAAAAGCAGATCCTGTGGCGACATGGTACCCCTGAGAGAATTGAGTCTGACAATGGGACTCATTTCAAAAACAATCTCATAGACAATTGGGCCAAAGAGCATGGTATCGAGTGGGTGTATCACATCCCCTATCATGCACCAGCCTCTGGGAAAATTGAACGATACAATGGATTGTTAAAAACTACTTTAAAAGCAATGGGGGGTGGAACCTTTAAAAACTGGGACAAGCATTTAGCACAAGCCACCTGGTTAGTCAACACCAGAGGATCCATCAATCGAGCTGGTCCTGCTCAGTCAGACCCATTACACACAGTAGAAGGGGATAAAGTCCCTGTGGTGTATGAAAGGAATCTGTTGGGGAAAACTGTGTGGGTATTTCCTGCTTCGGGCAAAGGCAAACCCATTCGTGGGACTGCTTTTGCTCAAGGACCTGGAAGTACTTGGGTTAAATTTCCTTGAGGTACACACTGTACTTCACCATCTTCCATCATCACCCACCAAGTACTTCCAGGTCCTTCAGCGAAAGCAGTCCCACGAATGGGTTTGCCTTTGCCCGTAGCAGGAAATACCCACACAGTTTTCCCCAACAGACTTCCAGACGTGAGTAAACCATTCTTTTTATTTTCCCATGAGAAACAAGGGATTGCCTTGGGAATACTAGCACAGGACTTGGGCCCATACCGGCGGGGAGATGCTTATCTCTCCAAGCAGCTAGATGCAGCAGACAAAGGATGGCCTGGGTGCCTCAGAGCAGTTGCAGTAGTTGTGATAAATATCCAAAAAGCACGCAAATTCGCCCTGGGCCAGAAAATGACTGTGCTGGTGTCCCACATGGTGTCCGCAGTGCTGGAAGTGAAAGGCGGGCACTGTCTCTCCCCACAAAGGTTCTTGAAATGTCAAGCCATCATGGTGGAACTAGATGATGTAGAAATAGTGGTAACTAACATTGTCAACCCAGCTTCCTTTCTCAGTGGAAATCAAGGGGAACCAGTAAGTCATGATTGCCTGGAGACTATCGAAGACACTTACTCCAGCTGTCCTGACCTGAAGGATACCCCTTTCGATGATGCAGAAACCTGGTTTACTGATGGGAGCAGCTATGTCATCAGTGGAAAACGACATGCTGGGTATGCAGTTACCACCTGCCGGGAGGTAATAGAATCTGGACCCCTGCCAACAAACACCTCTGCACAAAAGGCTGAAATAATCACCCTAACCCGTGCCTTAGAGATAGCAAAAGGAAAGAAAATAAACATCTATACAGACTCAAGGTATGCATTTGGGGTTGTACACGCACATGGAGACATTTGGAAAGAAAGAGGACTGTTAAATTTGCAAGGGAAAAACATCAAACATGCACAAGAAATAATGTGACTGTTGGAAGCAGTCCAGCTACCGGAGAAGGTAGCAATTATGCACATTAAGGCACATCAAAAGGTGAGCTCAGAATTGGAAGAAGGGAATAAACTGGCGGACAGAGAGGCAAAAGAAGCAGCAAAAGGTGAGGTAATAACAACTGGAGCCTTGATCCCAGATGGACAACTTTCTCTAGAGGGTAAGCCAATATATAACAAAAAGGATAAGAAATTGATTCAAGATAAAGGGGGAACATTTAATCAAGAGGGATGGGCTCTCACCGCAGAGGGAAAATTAGTTATTCGCTCCCATTTGCTATGGTCACTAGGAAGAGGGGAGCATCAGAAAACGCATTGGGGAACAAATGCCTTATATAACTACTTAATTGGGAAAATTATCACTAGAAATTTATACAAATCCATTGTGCAGGTAACACAACAGTGTGATCTTTGTCTCCAGACTAATCCTAAAAATACCCCCAAACCAAAAATGGGTCAAATTGGAAGGGGCCATGGGCCTGGACAGCAATGGCAAACTGATTTTACAGAGCTCCCAAGAAAAGGGGGGTATCGATATTTGCTAGTGTTAACGGATACTTTTTCAGGATGCCCAGAAGCTTTCCCTACTAGAACCGCTAAAGCTCGGGAAGTAACCAAAGCATTACTACAAGAAATAATACCGCGCTTTGGAGTTCCAGCCACAACATCTACAGACAGGGGACCACATTTTATTTCAAGGGTGGTACAACAAGTTAGCCGTCATTTAGGCATAGATTGGGAATTCTACACCCCGTACCACCCCTAGTCGAGTGGTCAGGTAGAGAAAATGAATCATTTGATTAAACAGCAAATTGTGAGTCTAGGGCAAGTAGTTAACCTGCCCTGGCCGCAATCTCTTCCACTTGCATTGTTATGAATTCGGACTAAGCCCAGAATTAAGGAAAAACTAAGTCCCTTTGAAATACTTTATGGGAGATCATATGGGGTACAGAAAGGAATATCTACCCAAACTGGGGAAGAGATGTTAACCTCCTATATGATTGTTTTAGACAAACAGCTTAGAGAAATAGAAAAACATGTGGCTGGAATCCGATGTCGAGGCTTGGATGGTCCTGTACATGACATTCAGCCTGGAGATTATGTATATGTTAAGTCTCTTACAGAAAAAAAAACTCTGGAACCACAGTGGGAGGGACCATTCCAGGTACATCTCACCGCTTACACCACGATTAAGATCAGAGAACATAGTGCCTGGATTCACCATACTCGGGTTAGGAAGGCTCCAGAGGCCCCTTGGAAAGTGACCCCTGGTGATGATGAACTGAAACTGAAGTTTACCCGAACAAAATGAAAATGTTGTGGTGGCACGCAAGTATAACCCGGAAGACTGTTTTCTTTATAGTCATAATTGTAGCCTTAGGTTGGGAAGTTAGAGAAGACATATGGTCCGAAGCTTTTATGAAGTATACTGGAGTCATGGGGAAAAGTTCTGATTTAGAGGATTTAAACCTATCAACTGTGGTCATGCATGAAAACCAGGTCTATACAAAGCAAGAATGGAAAAAACAAAAAACTTGGCAGCTTCAGGGAACTGTAGGAGAAGAAATCAAAATAGGATGACGAATGGTTAATGGAACTACTTATAAAAAAGCAACCCAAATTAGTGTTTCAAATGTTCCTAACAGCGAACATATTGAAATCTGTAATAATCCAAGTGAAGTAGATTGTTGGTATAATTTTACATTAGTACAGACCGTTCAAGTAGTTTGACTTTGGGCCCAAGATTATAATGGGCTCTCATTCAAATTTCAGATAAAGACCATGGCTAGACCTGATACAACCCATGCCAGCACTCAAATCACACCACCTGTTACTCGAATCACACCACTTAAGCCTGAACCTAAGATTTATGAGATTGGCCCTTATGTAGTGAGGAACACAGGCCAGCAATTATTGATGTTTAATCCAGAATGGTCTCTTATAGCGTGTAGAATTACTAATGCAAACCAATATTTCTGAAACCCAACCATCCTGCTCCCCTTTAATACAAACATCCTTTGAAGGGTGGACAACCTGGCTGCAAAAGCAAACACCCCTGAAAGGCAGAATGCAGAGAGATTTGACTGGCATGCTGGGAACAGGACTGGGAGTCCTAAATGGAATTGATTCAGAGATACTAATGAATAAATTGTCCACGACAGCCAGCGACCTAGTCAAACTAAAACAGCCCCTACAATCCTCCCTATTAGCATTGGGAAAAAGCCAGTGGGAAGTCTCAAAAATACTCCCAGATTCTGCAAAAACCAACGACCAGGATCACAAATTGATGTTAAACACACTTGGTGTAATTCAAGACAATGTATCATTAGCCCTTAACTGTATACAAGCCCAACTATGGTTGCAGACAACAGCTTCCTTATTTATAAGGGAAGGAAATGATGGTGTTTTCCCTATTGAAATTCAAGAAGCTGTTTGGAATAATGGTACCGAGTTAGAAAGAAAGCTTCAATCCTGGTGGACCTTGGTAAATTTCACCTATGATCCAATTACTAACATAGCAACTGCCTTTGTGCTTACTATACATAATGCCACAGTTTCTGTAATTCATCCTGTTGTGGCATTGGGACTAAACCATAAAGGAACAGTTTTTTATCCCTCTGAACATAGGGTATGGGCTCGGATGGTACAAGAAAAATGGCAAATGGTAAATTTAGAATCTTGCATCACACGGGAATAACAAGGATTTATCTGTGAAAGTAATACACTTGATGCCAAAAACATGTGTCTTGACATGGAACAAGGCATTTGTCACTTTGAAATCCACCGAGACAGTACACTGAAAACTGTAGTTATATATATTGGTCAAGGTTGCGTGTGTTTAAGAACTATCTGTACTTTTATAGTGTTAGAATATAGTAATACGAGTGTAGTTGAAAGGAATCACTCTAACTTTTGTATTTGTAATTTTATCAAGATTGTTGGGTGTGACTTTTCATATTCAGCACCAGTTGTGTCTCATCAGTTGATAAGGTCCAACTACACCACATATCATAAATTGCCACCCACACCTATTGGGATGGACCTCACATTAGTAAATCAATTAGTGGATCATCAAGACCTAATCGAGATTTTAGAAGAAATCTGAAAAAAACGGGAAAAAGAC
The DNA here is from genome assembly GCA_025345505.1 of Todiramphus chloris collaris. Classification (NCBI taxonomy): domain Eukaryota; kingdom Metazoa; phylum Chordata; class Aves; order Coraciiformes; family Alcedinidae; genus Todiramphus; species Todiramphus chloris. The sequence continues at coordinate 292,569 of JANVCC010009740.1, forward strand.
CTTAATCACCGTCCATCATGACACACAAGAAATAAGCAGAATCATGCAAAGAGTAAAACAAGATGCAAGTCATAACTGGTGGGATGCGCTTTTCGGGTGGTCACGTACCGCAACTGGCATTCTGAATACGTTATGTTACCCCATAATTGTTTTATTAATTTTGGTGAGTGTTTGCCTTGTGTTGTCTATCGCATTGTTTGTTTGGAACTATAGAATGCTAAAGAGGCTATCAGTATTAACTACCTTGTCAAATGCACATGGAAAAGCGTTAAAGGATGTTTATCATAAAAGTTTATCAGAAGAAAAATGTATGTGTTAGTAAAAGAATTTACTAACTCAATAGAAAAGGGGGGACTGAATCAGGGGGGAGGGGGGCAGAGGTTAAATCATTTACTGGGAAGATATGTGTTGAGGGCAATGCACACAGCTGGCTCAACATTTGTTATGTCTACCAAAGCAGGATGGGAGACTAAAGAGTGACTGATAATGGGGAGAGCCTCGAACCGAGTCCTTGTTCTCGAACCTGAAATAACATAAACCAGACTAAACCAGCCTTGAGGTTTGAACTCGGGCCAGGGACATAAAAAGCATGCGCAGAAAACTGAGGTGAAAAGTTTAGAATGAGGAAGACTCTTTACTTCATCTGAGGAAGACTCTCACTTCATCCCGGAGACCCCTACCCACGACCACCAGATGACACTGTGCAAACAAAGCAGATGCAAATGACTTTTGGGTTCATTATAATATGAAGCGAGGCTAGGTGGGGCTAGGTAATGAATATGTATAGGCCTATTCTGAATCTTAATTAATATGGAACATGTAACCCAATATATACTAAGCTGAAATCAGCTGGGGGCACACATGACTTTGGAGGAATTATCCCCCATGCATCCCAGCGCTGGAATAAACATACCTACTTTACTACTTATTCTAGTAGTGGAGTTTTTCCAAGTTATCAATACCAATCCTTGGTAGTAACTCTAAACATGGGGTTTTATCACTGATAGAAGCAGACACTGCCTGTGAAAACAGTCTGATAACTTCAGAACATGCAGTTAGTGTAGGGATTGATAAGAGTAGGACAGAAATAATTTTTAGCTAGAAGTAGTTATGCTAAGGCCTGCAAGGCCAAAAAACAACTGACACTGCCCCGACCTTGAGGAGATAAGACTAAGGATGTGAAAAGCAGAAGCACCTGGCAAAACAGGAGGATAAGAGGAGAAAAACAGGGTGCTGAAAGAGGAAAACCAAGAGAATCACCAGCCAATTAAAAGTGTTTGAAGTGTGCGCTGACAGACTCTGGGTTTGAGTGTGGGGCCAATTAGAAGTGACCTGGGTGCGTGTTCAGTATTGTCTCGTGTATAAATATAGCCTGTTGCATTTAATAAAGCTACTTCTGATTACAACCATATTGGCTATAAGAGTCAGTCCTTGCACGCTACAAGTTAGTTAGAAGAAGTGAGCTGAAAAGTAAAATCACTGAACAAAATTAGTTCTGTTCTCACTCGAACCAGGACATTCCACCCCTCATTCCATACCATTTATGTCATACCCATCACTAGGTTATCCTTTCTTTCTATAGAAAATTCATTGAGTTCATGATTGTAGATTTCCATCTATTGTAACAGTCTCTCAGGGTAGGAAAGATTCATCACAGTTTGTGCCCACAGGTTGCAGATTCATCTCAGGAGGTTACTGGACACCACTTGATGACGCTAGCTGCTGTCATCACCATGATGTTATCCCGAATGACACTTATTGAACACTGTTAGTATTATGCAATAAATATACAGCTTTGAATCGAGTATTCTCACCCAGAGTTAAATTTCCTTGACGTACACACTGTACTTAACCATCTTTCATCAGCATCGACCAAATACTTCCAGGTCCTTGAGTGAAATCAATCCCACGAATGGGTTTGCCTTTGCCCAAAGCAGGAAATTCCCACACATTTTCACCAACAGATTCCTTTCATACACGAGAGAAACCTTATCTCCTTCTACTGTGTGCAAAGGGTCTGAATGAGCAGGATCATCTCGATTGATGGATCCTCTGGTGTTAACTAATCTGATGGATTGCGCTGAATGCTTGTCCCATTTTTTAAAGGTTCCACCCCCGATTGCTTTCAGAGGAGATTTTAACAGTCCATTGTATCCTTCAATTTTACAGAGGCTGGTGCATGATAGGGGGGGTGTGATATACCCACTCGATAGCAAGTCTTTGTCCCAATTGTCTATGAGATTGCTTTTGAAAGGAGTCCCATTGTCATACTAAATTTTTTCTGGACTACCGTATTGCCACAAGATCTTCTTTTCAAGGCCCAGGATGGTATTCCAGGCAGTGGCGTGAGGCACAGGATAGGTATCCAGCCATCTGGTGGTTGCTTCCAGCATTGTAAGCACATAGTGCTTACCCTGACAGATTTGAAGAAGTGTGATGTAATCGGTCTGACAGGCCTGCCCATACTTATACTTGGACCATCATCCCCCATACCACAAAGGTTTTAATTGTTTTGCTTGTTTGATTGCAGCACATGTTTCACAGTCATGGATAACCTACGCAGTAGTGTCCATATTTAAACCCAACCCTTGATCACGAGCCCATCTATATGTTGCATCTCTTCCCTGATGTCCTGAAGTATCACGGGCCCACCAAGCTAAAGATAATTCACCTTTATGTTCCCAGTCTAATTTTGTCTGGAACACTTTAGCAGCTTGATCCACTTGCTGGTTAAGTGTTCCTCAGTGACTGGACTTTTAGATATGTGAGCATCCACATGACAGATTTTTACAAGTAGTTTCTCTAGCCGAGAAGCAATATCTTGACATAGTGTAGCAGCCCAAATGGGTTATTCTGCTTCCACTCTTTTAACTATCCCCACAAGGCATTTGCTGCCATCCATAAGTCAGTGTAGAGATAGAGCACTAGCCACTTTTCTCATTCAGCAATGTCTAAAGGCAGCTGCATGGCGTTTACCTCTGCAAACTGACTTGATTCAACCTCTCCTCCCTCAGCCGCTTCTGAGAGTCATCGTGTGGGACTCTACACAGCAGTTTTAATCTTCCGATGATTTTCTATAAGACAGCAAGATCCATCACTAAATGGAGTATATTACTTAACATTATCTGATAACTGATTATATGGTGGGCCTTCTTCAGCACGTCATCACCTGTTCTGCTGGCATTCCAAAGTCGTTACCTTCTGGACAATCCATAATCACTTCTAAAATTTCTGGTTGATTCGGAGTTCCTATTTGAGCTCTCTGTGTGATTAATGAAACCCATTTACTCCATGCAGCATCAGTGGCATGATGAGTGGAAGGAAACAGTCACGATTTAGGTCCAGGACATCCCACTAGACCTATAACCAATTCTCTCTGTTAAGCCCCCTCCTTGCACAAAGGGAAAGAGAAAGGGAATAATGGAAAAAGACTTATTGATGAGAAAAGGAAACTAGAACAGATTTAATGAAAATGATAATTAAAATGAAAATGATAATTGTGGGAAATGAACTCAAGACGGACCAATATGATCAAAGTTGCGGGCACTTTATTCATGTTTTTGCCAGGGTTATATACGATTTCTCTCACTGTATACATGCTACCACTAACAGCTAATGGTTAACTACTCCAAACACACACTGTTCACATGTCCTAAACTAATACATCATCGTCTATCCTACACCGTCTCCATCACCACCCCCCATCCTGGTTATCTTCTACTTTCTTCTTTATCTTCTTTCTTCACAGCTTTGTGCTCCCTCCTTTGCCGTTCTCAAGCATACCTCAAGGTTGTTGTCCGCAGCCCAATTTATTCCCATACAGTCTTGCTGAAAGCAGGCAGGCCTGTTTTCCTTCAGGAATAATCCTACAGATAATAATAATAATGATAAAAAGGAATATATCCAAATATATACAAAAGTAGTATCCATCCCAACCTCTTCCCCCCGCAGTGGTACTTATGTCACCACCACCACTGATGCTTTGAAGCAGGCACTGGGAAAGTCCCAGACTGAGCCCAGTAACAGATGGGAACTGTGTTCAGGAGATGGTTTCTGGTACTGGATTCAGGAACACACACATCAAGATCAAAGGTAGAACAGAGACATCCTTGGATGCATGCCATTGAAGAAGGGTGGAAAAAGCCAGAAGCCAAATAGCTTAGAGCTTGAGCCTTGTGATCCTTTAGTTTTATAAAGAATATGACATATATGGGATGGAATACCTTGCTGGTCAGTTTTAGGATCACCTGTCCTGTCCGCTCCTCCCTGCAGGTGCGGCCTTTCACTTTTCTTCACCCCCCAATGTGGTACACAAGATCCAGCAGTGGCCTTGGTCTGCATACCAATCCTTGGTAGGAACTCTAAACATGGGATATTATTACTGCTAGAAGCAGACAGAGCCTGTGAAAACAGGCTGCTAATTTCAGAAAGTGCAGTTAGAAGAACTGAGCTGAAAAGTAAAATCACTGAACAGAATTAGCTCTGTTCTAACTCAAACCAGGGCATTCCACCCTTTATTTCTTACCATTTATGTCATACCCTAATGGTAGGACTGTGATTCCACCCCTGGGGCACTCGATTCCAAGTGTACTGGACACCTCTCCAGGTGAAAAAGAAACTGTGGCCTATACGCTGGTGCAATATGAATAGGGAAAAAAAATTAGAAATGTCAATGGTAGCATACCGCATCTGTCAGCTGCCTTTGAGTCCAGTTCATAATGGAGTTCTAATATGTCCGGCAAGGCAGTACTCATCTGTGGTGTAACTTCATTCAGGCCACAATAGTCCACTGTTAGTCTCCAGTCCCCATTAGATTCTCTCACTGGCCATATAAAATTGTTAATGGGTGAGTTTTGCTAACCAGCCTTTGACACTCTAGTTGAGTATTCAGCTTCTTGATAAGAGCTGCAGAGTATCAGTTGGTACAATATTGTCGTCAATGCACTGTTTCAGTAGCAACTGGCACCTTTTGATCTTCAACTCTCATCTGCCCCTGTCACGGTTTAGGGTCAGGGCAGCCCCTTAGTCCTATAACAGATGATCTCTGTTAACCTCCCTCCCTCCCCAAAGGGGAAGAGAAAGGGAATAAGGGAGAGAGACTTAGCAATTAGAAAAGGAAACTAGAACAGCTTTAATGAAAAGTAAATTAATAATAATAAAAATGGAATATATACAAATATATTCCCCTGATGGTAATTACATCACCATCACCACTGATGCAGTGGAGCAGGCACTGGAGGAGTCCCAGACTGGGCCCCGCAGCAGAAGGGAGCTGTGTTCGGGAGCTGGATTCTGGTACTGGGTTCAGGAACACGCAGACCAGATCGAAGGCAGAACGGACAGAGTCCTCCTTGGGTGCTCTGAGGAAGGAATCGAAAGAGGAACTGAGCCAAGCCAAGCAAAAGCTGGCAAGGCAGTCCAAGAGGGGAGAAGAGTCCAGAGACCCTTCAGATCCCTCAGCTCTAAACCGAATATGGCATATATGGGATGGAATACCTTCTTGGTCAGTTTAGGGTCACCTGTCCTGTCCGCTCCTCCCTGCAGATGAAACCTTTCACTTTCTGCACCCCCAATGTGTTACACAAGATCCAGCAGTGGCCTTGGTCTGCATACAAATCCTTGGTAGTAACTCTAAACATGAGGTGTTATCACTGCTAGAAGCAGACACTTGACGTGCGGAAAACAAACTATACAACCCGTAAAAGGTTATAAAGCAGGTATGTTTATCACGGCGCCGGGTGCAAGGGGGATCGTTCCTCCTAACTTGCACACCAAAGTGTCCATCGAGCAGGTATTTATTACACCAAAGCATGCATATTTAACAGAGTTAGCTACATATTCATTATATGGGGTTGGATTATTATAATCAGTTCCAGGAACTCATTATCATAGGTCTCCTCCCATTGGCGCTTGCGCAATGCCGTCTGGTGGTCGTGGGCCGGGGTCTTCGGAGGTCTTTGGGAGGAAGGCTCTCAGTCTTCCTCGCAGTGTACTTTTCACCTTTTGTCTCAGGATGCAGAGTTGCGATGAGTCAGAGATCACAAGACTGGGGGGAGGCTCTTCTTTATTCCTCCCTGTCTTGAGTTAGCTTCCCTTATCTACAAGCCATACAAGATGAGCTAAGGCCCATAAAGCTTGTCAAGTCTCAAGGCCTCAACATCCTGTCTCCTGTTTATCTCAGGAGGCCCCAGGATAACAATGGCTGCTCAACTTGCTTCATTATCTTTCAAGCAGAATACTGTCCCCCTCACTTCACACTGTGAAAACAGGCTGCTAACTTCAGAAGTGCAGTCAATTAGAAGAACTGAGCTAAAATAAAATATGTCACTGCTGTATGAGATAATAAAAAGTGTTTTTACAAATACATTAACAACAAAAAGAGAGACAAGGAGACTCTCTGTCCCTTATTGGATGTGAAGGGGAGTATTGACACCAAGGATGAGGAAAAGGCTGAGGTACTTAATGTGTTCTTTGCCTCAGTCTTTAATTGGCAGACCAGTTATCCTCAGGGTATTCAGTCCCCTGAACTGGAAGACAGGGATGGAGAGCAGAATAACCCCTCATAATCCAGAAGGAAGTGGTTAATGACCTGCTATGCCACCTGGACACCCACAAGTCTATGGGTCTGGATAGGATCCACCCAAGAGTACTGAGGGAGCTGGCAGTGGAGCTTTATCATTTATCAGCAGTCCTGGTTAACAGGAGATGTCCCAGATGACTGGAGGCTTGCCAATGTGACACCCATCTACAAGAAGGGCCAGAAGGAGGATCCGGGGAACTACAGGTCTGTCAGCCTGGCCTCTAGTACCGGGGAAGATTATGGAGCGTTTCATCTTGGTTGCACTCACACAGCAAGTGTAGGGCAACCAGGGGATCAGACCCAGAGAATTGTGGTGAACCAAGCTAAATCCAGTTGGTGACCAGTCACGAGTAGTGTTCCCCTGGGTTCAGTGCTGGGGCTGGTCCTGTTTAACATTTTTACCAATGATTTAGATGAGGGGATTGAGAACACCCTCAGTAAGTTTGCAGATGAAACAAAATTAAGCGGGAGTGTTGATCTACTTGAGAGTAGGAAGGGTCTGCAGATGGATCTGGATAGGTTGGATCAATGGGCTAAGGTAAATTGTATGAGGTTTAATAAGGCCAAATGACGTGTCCTGCACTTTGGTTGCAACAACACTATGCAATGCTACAGGCTTGAGGATGAGTGGCTGGAAAGCTGACTGTCACAAAAGGACCTGGGGGGTGTTGGGTGACAGATGGCTGAATATAAGCCAATAGCATCCTGGCCTGTATCAGAAACGGCGTGACCAGCAGGAGGAAGGAAGTGATTGTGCCCCTGTACTTGTCACTGGTGAGACCACACCTCGAGTAATGTGTCCAGTATTGGGCAACACAGTATGAGAAAGACATTGAGGTGCTGGAGTGGGTACAGAGGAGGGCAACAAAGCTGGTGAGGGGATTGGAGAACAAGTCTTATGAGGAGTGCCTGAGGGAACTGGGATTGTTTAGCCTGAAGAAGAGGAGGCTGAGAGGAGACCTTATTGCTCTCTACAGCTACCTGAAATGAAGTTATAGTGAGGCCAGTGTTGGCCTCTTCTCCTTAGTAACTAATGACAGGACAAGAGGAAATGGCCACAAGTTGCACCAGGGGAAGTTCAGGTTAGATATTAGGAAGAATTTCTTTACTGAAAGAGTAATTAAGCATTGGAACAGGCTGCCCAGGGAAGTGGTGGAGTCACCATTCCTGGAGGTGTTCAAAAAAAGGGTGGAAGTGGTGCTGTGGGAAATGGTCTAGTGGTCATAGAGGTGTTGGGTAGAAGGTTGGACTTGATAATATTGGAGGACTTTTCCAACCTTAAAAATTCTATGATTCTATCATTCAAAGACCCATTGATACCCTTTGCCATCCTTATAATACCCTTTTTTGGGGAAGCCTATGCCAAGGATGCATGGGGCATTTGGACCAGTCAATATACAGTGCCTTTTACACTTATTCCCAGTTAGTTTCACCTTGGTCTCCAACAGAGTAATTTCTTGAGATCCTCCCATTACACTAGTAATAGTAACAGATTCTGTCCCTTTATGATTCAAAGGCAATAGGGTGCACTGTGCACCAGTATCAATCAGGGATCTATATTTTTGTGGTTCAAACATGCCATGACAATGGTTGCATACCACTTAGATGCCATAGACTCCGGTTCATCCTGGAATTCTAACATGTCTGGGACAGCAGCACTCATCGCTGGTGTAACCTCATTCAGGCCACGATAGTCCACTGTTAGTCTCCAGTCCCCATTAGATTTTTGCACTGTCCATATAGGACTGTTAAAGGGTGAGCAAGATTCACTAACCACCCTTTGACCCTCTAGTTGACAGATCAATTTCTGGATAGGAGCTACAGAGTCTTGCTTGGTATGGTATTGTCACTGATGAACTGTTTCAGTAGCAATTGGCACCTTTTGATCTTCAACTCTCATTTTCCCCGCAGCAGCAGACTCCTCTGAAAGGTTAGTCAGGACAGTCAGCTGTTTCTTGTCCTCAGTCTCTACAGCTGCTATACCAAAGACCCATCAATACCCTTTTGGGTCCTTATAATACCCTTTCTTGAGGAAGTCTATTCCAAGGATGCATGAGGCATCTGGACCAGTCACTATATGATGCCTTTCCCACTTATTCCCAGTTAGGCTCACCTCAGTCCCTTTATGATTCAATGGCATTAGGGTGCACTGTGCACCAGTGCCTACCACAGCTGTATACTTTTGTGGTTCAAATGTGCCAGGCCCCTGTAATTCCAAGGGTAGTTCCTGCCATTGGCAACTGGGTTTGTGTAGTTTATGGGGTTTACATGGTTTACCTGGTTCACAGGGTGTACAGGGCTTATGTAGTTCAGTGGATTTTCATAGTTTTTGTATGGACTCCCTTATAGATTTGTATGCACTATAGGCATGAGATTTTCATTCCCCCTTCTCATGTTTAGATCTGAGGCCCATGTACTCAGACCAGAGGACTGTTCACAATAGACTGGAGCAGCTTCCCTTCTGGAAGAATTGCTTTACCTTGTAAGTATAGTAGTTGTGCCTGTAGGGCAAAGATAGGTTTTCCATCTCATCTTCTCATTTTCTCTCCAAACTCACGCAGGAGAGACCACGGGGTACATCGTGAAATGTACTGGTCCTGTTTAGCTGGTCTCATAGAAAAGCATCTTCTCCTAATGGCTTCAACACGATTCTACTCAGGGGAAGAATATGATCTGTTCAACCTCCTCTCTAGTTTTTCAATCAGTTTTTCAACTGATCTCTTGGTTTCCTTAGCCATTCTCTCCATGGCTGATACGTGGACCTGTAGGGGACCAGAGACACTGTCTTCATACTGTTGTACTCTCCTGGCCACTTCAATTATAGTTGGTGCCTCACATTCCCCAGATCACTGTTGACAATGTGTGGGAATACATTGATGGTGCATTTTGCACAAACTTCCGCAAAATGGGTCGCTGGCATGAGATTGCATCAGGGTTTACTGCATGTGATGACTCCCCACCCAATGGGTTTGCTTTAGAAGGACCTGCTCCTTGATTATCTGACCCTCAGTGAGGTGTTGAAGGATCTGCTCTGTCTTCATCTGACAACACTGGGCAATCTGTTTTTCTTAGGTGTTTCATTCCAGTTGCAGGGGGGTCAGACTTCACATATGGTTATGATTCATACTCTGATTCAGCCTGAGAAAGACTCTCCCCCTGATCTGTCACTGGATGTGTCTGTTTGCTTTCGTTTCCTCACAGGTGTCGCTGTTTATACCGCAAGTGGAGAGATGAAGCAACACACATTCAGCAAGAGCAGGCAAAAGAAGCAACTTTATTAATTTATAACCCTGTTTTATATACCCTAGCCCCGTAGGGCGATTAGTCAGTGATCACCCATCTCCTAGGGTGATTGGCTAAAGTCCTGCAACACCTATTTCAAAATATTTTTCCAATGTACCATAAACAGAACTTAGCAAAACACCAGGTGTTAGTCTACCTTACAAAAAACATCCTACTGTTTCTCATAACACACATGAGAAAGGCAGGATTCTCACCGAATATTGTGAGAACCTGAGAAAATACCTCTGCTAGCAGCTTTTCAGCATCCACACACAGGGGCAGAGTTTACTGGTGCAGATTTATAGTGAGTGGACATGGTGTAGCTGCAGTGTTTGTTGCAGAAGCTGAAACAGCTATTGTGCTCAGTATCAGATTTGGAATAGCTTTAGTGTTTGTTGTGGGAATTGGAATATCAATAGTGCTTGTTTGAGGAACTGGAGCAGCATTCGGATTGTGGTGGGGGCTTGCAGACTCTGAATAGTTGTAGCAGATGTCTTGCATGCCATAAAACCACAGGGAATCTGGAGAGCTACTGAGTGTGTCATGGGACTTTGCAGGGCCTGAGTAACTGCAGTGTCTGTTGCTGAATTAGCACATGCTCTACAAGCTGAGGTGGATGCCTGACACATACATCTGTACTGATATCTAATCTGAAAGCACACAATAAAGAGAATGAAAAATAAATTCAGTGTTAATAATAATAATATAGTATTTTGGTAACAACCATATCTGCAATGCTCAAAATTTAATAGAATTCTAAAATCTGGTGGAGTTAGATTAGCATACTGGGGAGATATGTAACTTCCCAAGGTAAAACCAAAAGTATTCTTATTAACGAGTCCGTAGCACAGAGATGCATTCACTGCGCAATTCAGCACAACATATATTGGTGATAAACACCACAGCAAAGTGGTAGCTTTCATCCAGTGGCCAGAACCAATAGCTTTCAGATAAACAGTGAAGAACAAGTAAACAATATTGAAATGTATACAGCATGTGAGGGGATACTATGGGATATAACTCTGCAAGAAACCCTAAAAAGACACAAAATAATACTGCTCTCAGAAACATCATTTAAGTGGTACGTTTTAGTTTTCAATCCTTAAAGACTCTCCGAAAAAAAGTGATACCCTCTCATGTGAGCAATCCAGAATTCAAACTATTCGGGAAATCTATCAGAATTATGATTGTGCCTCATGTTGGGCAGCAATAAATCTGTCAAGGTTTAGGGTCAAGGACATCCGCTAGACCTATAACAGATGCACTCTGTTAACCCCTCTCCCTCCCCAAAGGGGAAGAGAAAGGGAATAAGAGAGAGACGTACTGATTAGAAAAGAAATATACAACAGCTTTAATTAAAATAATAATAATAAAAATGGAATATATACAAATATATACAAAACCACTATCAAACACAACCCCCCCCCGATGGCAATTATGTCACTGTCACCACTGATGCTGTGGAGCATGGACTGGGGATGTCCCAGTCTGGACTCAGTGGCCAACAGGAACTATGTTCAGGACCTGGATTCTGTAACTGGATTCAGGGACACACAGATCAGGACCGAAGGCAGAATGGACAGAGTCCTACTCAGATGCCCGCCATTAAAAAAGAGAGTTTGAGCCTTGTGATCCTTCAGCTTTATACTGTATATGAAATATATGGAATGGAATTCCTCATTTGTCAGTTTAGGGTCACCTGTCCTCTCCTTTCCTCCCCACAGGTGCATCCTTTTACACTCTATCAGTGACTTTGGTCTGCATACCAATCCTTGGTACTCTAAACATTGAGTGTTATCACTGCTAGAAGCAGGCACTGTCTGCGAAAACATGTGGTTAACTTCCACAAAGTGAAATTAGTTAGAAGAGACTTAGCTGTAAAGTAAAATCACTGAACATAATTGTTCTATTCTAACTCAAACCAGAACAAGGCTGTATTGCTTCTAGTCATCTGATAATTTGCTATATGGCGGGGATTCCTCAGTGCATGTCACCTCCTCCTCTCACAACATCCCAAAATATTTGCCTTCTGTCCAGTTTGTGGTCACATCCAAGATTCCTGGGCAGCTGGGGCTTCCTATTCAAACCCGTTCTGTTATCAGTGCAACCCCACTTACTCCACATGGCACCAGTTGCATGGTGTGTAGAGGAAACCCTCCCTTTGAACATCCAGCCCAGCACTGGCAGTCTGGGTGCCAGAAGGATCTGTGCTTCAGTACCAACGACTCCTTCATATGCTGACAGTATATCTTTTTCAGTTGGAGTGTAGTTGACCTAGGATCATTTGTACCCCATGACTCTTAAGCCCTATAAATCAGCCTCAGATCTCCCTGGGTGCTTTCCGACAGACTCCAGGTAGGACCATTCTTCCCAGCTGTGCTGTAGACCACATTTTTAATATCTTGTCCTGCCCAGATTGGCCTGAGGGTTACTGCATACTCAATCTCCTGTTTAATTTGGTCAAATGCTTGTTGCTGCTCAGGGCCCCATTTAAAATTGTTCTTCTTCCAGGTCACTTGGTAGAGAGGGCTCACAATCAGGCTGTAGTCTGGGATATGCATCATCCAGAAACCCACAATACCCAGGAAATCCTGTGTTTCCTTTTTACTGGTTGGTGGGGACACAGCTGCTATCTTGTTGATCACATCCATTGGGATCTGACAATGCCCAACTTGCCATTTTATTCCTACGAACTGGATCTCCTGTGCACGTCCCTTGACCTTACTCCATTTTCCTGCAAAACAGACCTTCAGAAGGATTTAAATTACTTTCTTCCCTTTTTCAAAACATTCTTCTGCTGTGTCACCCCGTACAATGATGTCATCAATGTACTGCAGGTCTTCTAATGCATTAATAGTTTTCAAAAGGCCTAAATCCGTAAGCAATGTCTGGGCAGATAACAACTTTGACTTCAGTTTGTGTGGATGCTGAAAAGCTGCTAGCAGAGGAATTTTCCTAGGTTCTCACAATATTCTGTGAGAACCCTGCCTTCCTCACACGCGTTATGAGAAACAGTAGGACGGTTTTGTAAACTAGACTAGCACATGGTGTTTCGATAAGTTTTGTTTATGGTACATTGTAAAAATATTTTGAAATAGGTGCTGTAGGACTTTAACCAATCACCCTAGGAGATGTGTGATTGCTGACCAATCGCCCTATGGGGCTGGGGTATAAAAATGGGGTTGTAAATTAATAAAGTAGCTTCTTTTGCCTGCTCTTGCTGAACTTATATGTTGCTGCGTCTCTCCGCTCCCGGCATAAACAGCGACAAGTTTGTATTGAAGATCTAACATGTCTAGCATGACAGCATTTAGCAGTGGCATAATTTCATTCAGGCCATGGTAGTCCACTGTTAGTCTCCATTCGACTTTCGCACTGGCCATATGGGGCTGTTGAAGGGTGAGTGAGTTTGTTGATCACCCCTTGGCTCTCCAGTTGGCATATCAGCTTGATATAGGATCAGAGGATTTTGTATTCTGTTGGTGGTCAGAACTATATATATGAACAAAGGCTCAGTTAAACTTGTAGTGTTTGTACAAGATTGATAGTCTGTATGTAAGACGTTGTGGTGGGTTGACCCTTGCATGGCACCAGGTGCTCTCCAAGCCCTTCTATCACTCCCCCCAACCCCCGTCAGCACGGCACGTAGGGAGAGAATAAGACAAAAAGAGCCATGGGTTATGATAGATGTTATATTCTAATTCCCATTCGCAGGTGATGTCGGGTCGAGTCCAGGAAGCAGGGCTCCAGGAACATGTAGCAGCCACTTGGAGCACAAAGCAGAATGCCCCTCCATCCTCCTCCTGCCCTCTCCCTTTATAGTTGAGCTGACGTCATATGGTATGGAATATCCCAGTGGTCAGCTCAGGTCGTCTGTATCCCCTCCCCCATCTTGCCCCCCCAGCCTCTGGTGCCGTGTGAGCACTGGCAGTCATAACACAGGTGTGTTGTCAACACTCTCCAGCTCCCAGTGCTGCAGCCTGAGGGCTGGATGAGGAAAATCAGCTCAGCCAGACCCACTACAGACTTCAAACAACAGCAAGAACACCAGGACCCAGGAATAAAGGGACATTTAACTATCCCTGATCAGTATCTTAGAGTATTCCATATAGAACACCAACTTGGCAAGAGAACTTGCAGTCCATGCATCCTTATATGACCTACCATCATTATAATACTAGATATCATGCCCACAGGTCATAAAGACCCTTGCCCAGGTGAAGACCTGCGCATGCACTAGAGGAAGTAGTATGACACAGCAGAAATTATAATCATGTGGAAATGTGTGACCAATTATTGTATAGGGGAGGGTTCTGCTATATGATTTTTGTGTATAAATGTAACATACCTGTCAGGTATGCTTGATCTGTGGAAACCACCGAGCGCCCAGGCTTGTGCAACCCTGAAATAATTAAGCAATGTCTCTACTGAGTGTGTAAGGATCAGTTTGTTTGCACACCAGGTAACAAATCCACTTTTTGGACAACCAGTTTTTGGCAACCCAGATAGGATGTCTGTGAAGCCTTGCCCGGATTGTCTTACTGGCTGCTGGTGGGAAGAAACTGGTCTTTGGAATCCAAGCGTGCACCGACCTATTGTTCAGAGGACTCCATGAGTAATCTCCCCATCTGTAGCGGGTAAGCGACTCAAAGGTGCAACTCATGATAAAGAGACATTGCATGAGGTCATAATAAGTAAAGGTATTTTCTAAGTTTTGTGCACATGATAAAGGTATTGGTCATATATGTTTAGACAGTGACAACTGGAGTATATGAAATTGTGGTTATTTGCAAAAGGTATATTGGTCATATATATTTGACAGTGATGACTGGAGGATATGAATTTGTGGTTAAGAAAATTCTTTTTGGGTAAAAGTATGGGAGCAAGGCAGTCCGTGGTTCCTCCTTGCTCTCTGGATGTATCTTCAAATATTGGAGTAAATTTGGGGGGGATCCCCTAACAAAGGGAAAATTAACAGAATATTGTACACAGTGGTAGACAAAATATAAATTTGAGGATGGAGAAAAATGTCCAGAAAAGGGATCATTAAGTTACAATACTATATTGCAATTAACATTGTTTTGTAGAAGTTTGGGAAAATGGGAAGATGTCACATACGTGAATTTGTTTTTTGCATTAAGGAGTGATCATGAAACTTGGAAGAAATGTCATTTGCTATATAAAGATGTGGATGGAATTATTGCATTTGTTGAAAGTACAAGTGAGAGAGTGCCAAGATGTTGTTCAGCTTGTAGCATAGGGAAGAAATGCTTGAAAATAAAAGAGGACGATAATAGAAAAAGGCAGAGAGCAAAATCAAAGATGTAATGCTAGAGATTATCCTGCCAGGTACATGCCTTCTGAGAAGCCAAAATGGGATCCTAATTCTAGGGAAAGCATGTTAAACATGGGAAAAGCTTAAACAATATCAGCAGTTAATCTTGCATGGAGTAAAGAATGGAGTGTCATGCCCCAAGAATCTTGCTAAATTGTATCAGGTTATCCAGGAAAAAAAACAAGAATCCACCTGCCTTTTATGAACAGTTATGTGAAACCGCTTGTAGATGGACAGAACCTGACCCAGAGAATGAGGCTAATAAATTGGCTTTTACTACCTTGTTTGTAGGACAGTTGACACTAGATATATGAGAAAACTTGCTAAAGGTCAATGGTATGTCAAGAATGTCAATATCCCTGCTGATCGAGATTGAATATTGTTGTGGGTTTACCCTGGCTGAGCACCAGGTGCCCACCAAGCCCTGCTATCACTCCCCCCAACCTCCATCAGCACAGCACGCAGGGAGAGAATAAGATAGAAAGAAAGAACTGTGGGTTATGATAAAGATGTTATTCTCTACTTCCCATCAGCAGGCGATGTCAGGCCAAGTCCAGGAAGCAGGGCTCCAGAATGCGTATCAGTTGCTCAGAGGACAAGCAGAATGCCTGCCCCCCCCCCCCCCCCCC
>JANVCC010009740.1:311226-325188 GCA_025345505.1 Todiramphus chloris collaris
AAACCCCTGCCTGTTGTGGGAGGAGATAAGGTCCCTGTAGTGCACACTGGGAGGTGGTTGGGGAAGGCAGTGTGGATAGCTCCACCCTTGGGAAAAGGCAAACCCATTTGTGGGATTGTCTTTGCTCAAGGACCTGGATATACCTGGTGGGTAATGCGGGAGGATGGTGAGACCCAGTGTGTACCTCAAGGAGATTTGACCTTGGCTGAAAGATAATCTGGAATGTGAGTTGTATGTTGCAGGAAATGATGCTGTAGGAAGGAGATGGAATAACAGAAAGTCAATTTCACGAAAGACCTGATGAGTACAGCAAGGACCAAGATCTAGCCGGTGTTGGTGCCCAACAATCAGACATACTACTTCTGACCAGAACATCCACCTTGACAGATGAGACCGCAGTTATCAAGTGAAGGAAGCTCATGGAATGAGGGACTATCTGTTAAAAGACTGGGGATAGTAGTTGATGACAATGTATTGGTTGGGTTTAGAGATGGTTTAAGTATGTATTATGTGGGGCCTGAGCATGACACAAATGGTATGGAATAAAGGTTGGAGATTGTAGTGGGTCTGTCTGATCTGCTTTTCCCCATCCAGCCCTCATGCTGCAGCACTGGGAGCTGGAGGGTGTTGATAACACACCCGTTGGTATGACTGCCAGTGCTCACACGGCACCAGAGGCTGGGGGGGGCAAAATTGGGGAGAAAATACAGCCGACCTGAGCTGACCAGTGGGATATTCCATACCATATGACGTCAGCGCAACTATAAAGGGAGAGGGCAGGAGGAGGATGGGGGGAGCATTCTGCTTTGTCCTCTAAGCGGCCTGCTTCCTGGACTCGGCCTGACATCGCCTGCATACGGGAAGTAGAGAATAAAAAATTTATCTATCATAATCCATGACTCTTTTCATCTTATTCTCTCCCTGCGTGCCGTGCTGACGGGGGTTGGGGGGAGTGATAGAAGGGCTTGGTGGGCACCTGGTGTCATGCCAGGGTCAATCCACCCCACCAAGTCACCATCCCTGAATTTGTTTAAAAGCTGTATAAGTAGGCGCTTGGGGATATGGCTTAGTGGTGGATTTGGTAGAGTAGGGTTAATGGTTGGACTTGATGGTCTTAAAGGTCTTTTCCTACATAGATTATTCTATGATCTTGTTTAACACTTGGATGTTGGTGCAGGATCTTTGCTGTCAGTGATGCTCAGGACAGGTTGGATTTAATTTCTTTCACAGCCGGAATGTCTATGCAGCAGAGTCAGTAGTTGAAACTTGTTCTATTTGGTAAAAGAAGCAGGAGACACTTGTAAGATTAATAGAGAGAAGACATTTAGCAGTGTTCCTCCTCTGCTTGCAAGTCCTATTTTAATGAATGCCCTCTGAACACACTAGATGTTACTCCAGCAGCTCCTGAACCTCTTGCAAGTGTCATGCACAGTGCCATGCTTTACTGTAAGAAAATATGGATTCCCATGCTATTCCTTTTGGTTTAGTAGATCTAGTGAAGTCAATGCAATAGTCACCCTTTTGATATTTGCAAATAAGTTAGTGTGGCATTTTCACGGTAGAAATTCAGTCCCTAATTATGATGATTATTCCCTTGTGGACACATTATAATATTGAAATAATGTACTTCTACTAAAACCCATATATGTCTGTGTGAACAATATTTCTTTAAAAAGACAAGCCACAAGTATCAAAGCTCCATATGTGTTGGTAAAAAGACATGAGCAAACTTGCCTATAGTATGTCCTACCTTTAAGGTACTTTCTGTGTATTCAGTCATAGGATTGCAATTGTAAGCAACTGCATAATTAATTCTTCAGTTATGCAGTCCAGTTATGACAAATTCTTCTTTTCTCATTTAATTAGTGATGAGTAATCTTATTTATATAAAATGTGCTCATTAAACAAGTCCTGGATTTTGCTCGGTTCATTATAAATGTCATGGCAAAAAGGTTTCTCACACTGCCTCTGACCTTTTTAACCCTTTAAAGTCCACTATTCTGACAAAATCAGTTATATTCAAAGTATTGTATACTTGCTTCAGCCACTAAAAGAAAAAGGGTGACTATGCTACAGGTGGTGTATTTGTATGGTGTCAGAGTCTAATACTTTCTGACCAGGTTCCTTTAGATATTCTATGTGGGGAGGATATAATGTTTAATCTCAAATTTACTTGTTTAAATATAGTTACACATGGGCTTTCTGATTTAGGAGAGCAATACAAAAATATATTGCATAACAATACAAATGTAAGTTACACTTAGCAAAATATAACAATTGCAATAAACAGTTCAATTGCAATTCCCATTACCAGTCTCTATATGTTCACCATTCCAATGACGGGTGCCTGTATTGGGTTTGTGTGGTGGAGTTTTGGTAGCAGGGAAGGGGATACAAGGGTGGCTCCTGTGAGAAGCTGCTAGAAGCTTCCCTGGTCCTGAGACAGGCCCACCTCTGGCCAAGGCTGAGCCAAACAGCAATGGTGGTAGCACCTCTGTGATAACATATTTAAGGGGAAAAAAACCTGCTAGAATACGTGCAGTAGAGAGAGGACTCGACATGAGAGAAATGCCTTTGCAGACACCAAGGTCAGTCTAAGGAGGGGGAGGAGGTGCTCCAAGAATCAGAGAATAGATTCCCTTGCAACCTGTGGCAAGATGGCAGGGTGTCTCCCTGAAGCCCATGGAGGTTAATGGTGGCACAGATGCCCACCTGCAGCCTGTGGAGGACCCCATGATTGAGCAGGTGGATGTGCCTGAAGGCCATGACTCCATGGGAAGCCCATGCTGGAGCAGCCTGTTTCTGAAAGGACTGTTCTTCCCCAGATGCACTACTTTACACTTGCCCTTATTGAACTTCATTAGATTTTTCCCTGCCCATCTTTCCAGCCTGTCCAGGTCACAATGGATGGCAGCACAGCTTTCTGGCGTGTCAGCCACTCCTCACAGTTTATTATCAGAAAACTTGCTAAGGTTACACTCTATCCCTTCATCCAGGTCATTGATGAAGATGTTGAACAGCACTGGACACAGGACCCACCCCTGGGGAACACCACTACCCACAGGCCTCCAACTAGACTCTGCTCCACTGACTACAACTCTCTGGGCTCTGTCCTTGTCACGTGCTGGTCATAGACCAGAGTGAGATTTTGCTCGTATTCTCGGGAACAGAATTAAGACTCAAAATGGAGTCAAATACTAAATGACTTTATTTGCCCAACAAAAAGTTTGAGAAGAAGAGAGAGAGAAAGGAAAGGAAGGAAGATACGGGTCAGTTGCAATAGGTACCACCATGGATCTGCGGCATCCCGTCAGTCCGATTTGTCTTCAGGTCCGGTGGGAGAACATTCCATCTGATGTTTGTGGTTCCTGGTTCTTTATCGGGGACTATTCTGCTTATCTGCACCCACCACCTGGTGATGCTACACATGCCCAACACCATCTCTGAGGGGTCTCAGGTGGTCTTCAGGGATCTCCGGACACCTCTGTCGTCCAGGTCTGGGCGCATGCATAGGGGTGGGGTTGCAATTTTCCACACTGATATGGCATTGTCCTCGTTTGAGTGAGAACAGAACTAATTATGTTCAGTAATTTTACTTTTCAGCTCAGTTCTTCTAACTGCACTTTCTGAAGTTAGCAGCCTGTTCTCACAAACAGTGTCTGCTTCTAGCAGTGATAACACCCCATGTTTAGAGTTACTACCAAGGACTGGTATGCAGACCAAGGCCACTGCTGGATCTTGTGTACCACATTGGGGGTGCAGAAAACTGAAAGGCTGCACCTGCAGGGAGGAGCAGACAGGACAGGTGACCCTAAGCTGACGAACGAGGTATTCCATCCCATATACATCATATTCAGTTTAGAGCTGAGGGATCTGAAGGGTCTCTGGGCTCTTCTCCCCTCTTGGACTGCTTTGCCAGCTTTTGCTTGGCTTGGCTTGGGTCCTCTTTCGGTTCCTTCCTCGGAGCATCCAAGGAAGACTCTGTTCTGCCTGCGATCCGTTTTGTATGTTCATGAACCCAGCACAAGAATCCAGCTCCTGAACACAGCTCCTGTCTGTAATGAAGAAAATTGGATGATTCGTGTCAATAAGATGTGGCAACAGGGGGTTGCTATTAAAAGGGAATGGGTAAACCAATTGCTTAAGCTGGTTTGATCTAATAAAAGCACCAAATCAGGTATGGAAAGGTACCAAATGTATTCTGCCCTACTG
Source organism: Todiramphus chloris collaris (assembly GCA_025345505.1). Lineage (NCBI taxonomy): Eukaryota > Metazoa > Chordata > Aves > Coraciiformes > Alcedinidae > Todiramphus > Todiramphus chloris. The sequence continues at coordinate 315,439 of JANVCC010009740.1, forward strand.
GGGACTCGGCCCTCCAGGACATCATACCCGCTCCCACCGTATACAGTCCTGGCTGAGGCCTGAGTTGCAAATGTCATCATAAATCTTAGTTTTGTAGCCTTGTAAACTGTAGCTTGTTTTACATAGCTGTAAACTGTGCTTTGTCCTACATAGTTGTAAGTTGTGTTTTGTTTTACATAGTTGTAAACTGGGCTTTGTCTTACATAGTTATAAACTATGTTTTGTCTTACATAATTATAAGCTGTATCCTGTCTTACATAGCCTTGAGAGTTATCAAGGTTCTCATAAATCCTGTAGCCTGTCTTGTGTAGTCTTGGTCCTTGTAGATAAGGGAAACTAACTCCCAGACAGGGAGGAATACAGGAGAGCCTCCCACAGATAAGCCAGGTCGCACCAGTCCTGTGATCTCTGACTCATCACAACTCTGCATTCTGAGAAAAAAGGTGAAAAGTACACTGCGAGGAAGACTGGGGGCCTTCCTCCTGAAGACCCCGGCCCACGACCACCAGACAGCAGTGCGCAAATGCCAAAGGGAGGAGACCTATGATAATGAGTTCCTGGACCTGATTATAATAATCCAATCCCATATAATGAATATGTAGTTAACACCGTTGGATATGCATGATTTAGTCTAATAAATGCCTGCTTGCTTGACATCCTGGTGTGCATGTTGGTGGAGCGAGACTCCCTGCGCACCCAGCGCTGCTTGCTCATTCCCCACCACTAATAAATTTTTACCTTCTTGATTTAAAGACAAATTTGGTCTCATTTATAACACGTCTGCTGCAGGCCCCAGCCTGGGACCCCCAGTTCCTGCTCCACAGCATCAGTGGTGATGGCGATGTAATTACCATCAGGGGGGCTGGGTTTGATACTGGTTTTGTATATATTTGTATATATTCCATTTTTTATAATTATTAATTTCATTTTCATTAAAGCTGTTCTAGTTTCCTTTTCTAATCACTAAGTCTCTCTCCCTTATTCCCTCTCTCTTTCCCCTTTGGGGAGGGAGGGGGGTTAACAGAGAGCGTCTGTTATAGGTCTAAGGGGCCACCCTGACGCTAAACCGTGACAGGCATCATCTCTGACAAGCTGTTGTTCAGTTTGTGTTTTGAAGTCTGTTTACACTGATACAGCAATGTTGAGGCATACACTACACCGCCCTTGTCACCGTCTCTGACACCACCATTTGGCTCTACATTGCTGTATCAGAGAGGATTCTCCATGGTGTTATGAGAGAGAGAGAGGCAGAGAGAGAGACAGACAGACAGAGAGTCAGAGAGAGATGGAGAGACATAGACAGACAGAGAGAGAAACAGAGAGAGACAGAGACAGAGAACAACTATTACAAGAACAAATAAAGCAATAGCTAATAAGGTTAAGGCTGCATAATAAATTGGCACACACATACACATGATCCATTGCTGTGATGAGCTATTTCAGCAAAGCGAAGCAGACAATTGTGGCCTTAGCAGGAGCTATCAGCCACACTATCTTTGCTTGTCAAGGTCGGGGTCTGCATACGCAGCAAGAAAATATATTTACACATCCCTAGCCTAGGGTGCATGCTTCTTTTGGGCCTATCACACCTAGCGTGGATCCAAAATGGCTTTGAAAAAAAAATAGCTACAGGGAAAAGAAGATAATCGGGGAAAAGTTTACATAATCTCAATGATTGAATTCTTGGTCCGAGTTATGAACCTGATCTGTTTTACAGCATCAGGTGAGGTCATAGTAATCATTTGCATGTTTCTTACGACACTTTGGATTAGATGTATCAAGCATGGGATCGCACAAGGCAGGAGGAACATCAAAGCAGCAAATGCACATAGCAGATAAAATAAAAGCTGGTTTACCCATAGTGTTCCTGGTAGCCAGGACCATAAATCACCATTCCAGCCATTCCATGTTTGAACGGGAACATGAGCTAGTTTTCTAATATCTGTGCTCAGTTGATAAACTACCTCACCTACATCATCAATTTCCAAACAACAATTAGAGACATTTAACTTCCCACATACTCCTCCCTCTTCGGCCAGCAAATAATCCAAAACCATGCGGTGCTGTGATATACGGTATAACAATTCATGTCAGTGGTGTGGTGAGGCATGCCGGACGAGTCACTAATATAGATGAGCCGTGGAAAAGTACTGAACCAGCAGAAACAGGAACGAATCAAAGTTTCCACATAATGATTGGTGATTGGTCAACCATGCTCGTCACTTGTTTGGCCGCAACATTTGTGGCCCAGACGGACCTTATAAGGACAAGGAGATGAGGTGGAACCGGTGAGGAAGACTAAAATCTTCATCATGGGTGACCACCAGAAAGACCACCAGGACAGGGAACGCATGCCCTAAAGCGGGAACACCCCTTCCAAGAGCTAATTATAATGACCCTCCCTTTTCTTGGAATAGCTATGAATATGTATTAGGATAACAAGTATAAAAGAGGATCTGTTGTTGTGTCGTGCGTGCATGTTGATATACGGAAAAACTCCACTACTGAAGAAGTAGTAAAGTAGGTATGTTTATTCCAGCGCTGGGATGCATGGGGGATAATTCCTCCAAAGTCATGCGTGCCCCCAGCTGCTTTCAGCTTAGTATATATTGGGTTACATGTTTCATATTCATTGAGTTTCACAATAGGCCTATACATATTCATTACCTAGGCCTGCCCAGCCTCACTTCATATTATAATGAACCCAAAAGTCATTTGCATCTGCATTGCGCTCATGCAGTGTCGTCTGGTGGTCCTGGGTAGGGGTCCCCAGGATGAAGTAAGAGTCTTCTTCAGATGAAGTAAAGAGTCTTCCTCATTCTAAACTTTTCACCTCACTTTTCTGCGCATGCTCTTTATGTCCGTGGCCCGAGTTCAAACCTCAAGGCTGGTTTATGCTGGTTTATGTAGTTTTCTGGTCCGAGAACAAGGACTCAGTTCAAGGCTCTCCACATTATCAGTCACTCCTTAGGCTCCTCTCCTGCTTTGGTAGACGTAAAAGATGTTGAGCTAGTTGCGCATTGCCCTTGGAACATATCTTCCCAGTAAATCATTTAATCTCTGTCTCCCCTCTGATTCAATGTTGGTAGAGCGAAGACTCCCCGCGCACCCAGCGCTGTTTACTTGCCTTTTATTAACCCCATGTATGTTACTAGTTAATGGATGGAATCTTTATTCCTAACAATTTGGTGACCCCGATGTGATCTTCTTGGGCCTCAAGGCTGTAAACGGATAAGGGAGGCGCCCCACTCCTGCTTTTTGTGGCCCTTGCCAAGGACTGTGCGGGACCCAACAAGATTACGAACCTAAGAGGCAAGTATTGAACAAAAGAAGAAAAAGCTCTCCCCTTCGATATCCGTAATTCTGCGCACGAAGACCCGAACGAAGAGTCGTCATTTCATGAGTATACCATCAGTTTGGTGGGATTTGGCTGTGTGACTGTGTGTCAGGGTGCGTGTGAGACGGAACCTGGTTCTGAAGCGAGTGTGGAGGTCTTCTAACTGTGTTTTTGATATCCTGGGAGGGACACATCCAGTGAAGGACAGAAGCTAATGCATTGGTAATTCGTGGGTGGGACCACCATCCGCAAGACACCCCGAGGCACATCTACGGCCAGGGATACGGAAGTTCCAGGATGGGTTAGGGGAAAAGTAAATTACCAGATATTCCGTTGGATAGTCCTTTAGGATTGATGTTAAAATATTGGGATGATTTTGAATCTAGTAAGGGAAAAGAAAAATTAAAAATGATTCAGTTTTGTATGATTAAATGTCCAAAAGAGCCATTACGGCCCTATGCTTTTTGGCCAGTGTTTGGTTCCTTTGAGGATTGGGTGTGTCAAGCTTTAAATCTTTATGTTAATGGTAATGAACCTTTTAGTCAAGAAGAGAGTGATTATGCTGCTATGTGGATTAGGGCATCAAATTCTCCTACATCAGGTCTGTTTACTTTGCACATGAAAGAAAAGACAGACAAAGAAAGGGAAAAGGAACAATGGGAACCTTTAGACAACTTACCACCTCCTTACAATCAATCCCTTCCAACCGCTCCGACCCTTTCACCTTCTCCCCCTTCCCGGAGAAGAAGAAGGCAACGAAGGAATAGGAAAAGGGAGCAGGAGGAAAGTGAAGAATCCAGAGGCAGGCACACGGATAGAGGAGGTCTCTATCCCCTTAGGGAAGTGCCTTTAGGTGGAAATCAAGGGGGAACAGGATTTGTGGCAGTCCCTTTAAACACATCAGGTGTAAGAGATTTTAAAAAGGAAATAGGCAGTCTGCTGGATGATCCTTTAGGGGTTGCCGAAAAACTGGACCAATTTTTGTGACTGAATACTTACACATGGGAGGAAATTCAGTCTATACTTGGGATTCTTTTTACAACGGAAGAAAGGGGAATGATTAGACAGGCAGAGATGGGGTTATGGGAAAGGCAGAATCAGGCTGGTCCCCCAGGAGATGTAAAATGGCCGAATACCGACCCCAATTGGGACCATCAAACGGCGATAGGGAGACAAAGCATGAAAGACCTCAGAACTATAATGATCCAAGGTGTCAAGGAGGCCATCCCAAGGGGACAGAATATTAATAAGGCCTTTAATGAACATCAAAAAAAGGAAGAGTCTCCGACTGAATGGTTAGAAAGGTTAAGAAAAAGTTTTCAGCTGTATTCAGGAGTAGATCCTGACTCTCCTGTGGGTGCAGAATTACTAAAAACACAGTTTGTAGACAAATCCTGGGAAGATATCTGTAAGAAGCTGGAGAAGCTCGATTGTCGCTGTTTATGCCAGGAGCGGAGAGATGCAGCAACACATAAATTCAGCAAGAGCAGGCAAAAGAAGCAACTTTATTAATTTACAACCCCATTTTATATACCCTAGCCCCATAGGGCGATTGGTCAGTGATCACCCATCTCCTAGGGTGATTGGCTAAAGTCCTACAGCACCTATTTCAAAATATTTTTACAATGTACCATAAACAGAACTTATCAAAACACCATGTGTTAGTCTAGTTTACAAAACCGTCCTACTGTTTCTCATAACACGTGTGAGAAAGGCAGGATTCTCACCGAATATTGTGAGAACCTAGGAAAATTCCTCTGCTAGAAGCTTTTCAGCATCCACACTCGATGATTGGCAGGAGCGGGGATTGGAGGAATTGTTGAGGGAAGCACAGAAAGTCTACGTAAGATGGGACGAGGATAAATAAAAAACAAAGGCAAAAATTTTTGTAGCAGCGATTAGGGAGAGCCAAAAACCAAAGGGAGTAGATAAAACTGGGAAGCGAGATGGTAGAGATTACAGAGAAGGAAGAAGGGAGAGACGGAAGGATGTTCCCACTTGTTATTACTGTAATAAATAGGGACACCTCCAAAGGAATTGTAGGAAGCAAATGAAAAATGAGAAGATGTTTAAGGAGGATTAGGGTTGTCAGGGGCTATATCTTTTGGGGACACAAACATCTAATGAGCCCCTGATAAAATTATTAGTAGGTCCCCACAAGGAAGAAGTTTATTTTTTGGTCGATACAGGGGCCAAGCGATCAACTATTTGAAAAATATCAAAAGGAATTAAGGAAGAGAGGAAAACATTAACTGTAATTGGGGCAAAAGGGGAACCCTTTGAAGTACCTCTATTAAAGAATGTAGAAATAGAATCAGAAACACACATCGGCCTCAGTAACCTCTTATTGGTACCCGAGGTGGAATATAATTTATTAGGAAGAGATTTGATAATTAAATTGGGATTGTAAATTAAAAGTGAAAATGGGAAAACAGAAGTCCGTTTATACACTTTAACTAAAGAAGGTGAGGGTTATATAGATCCTCAAGTTTGGTATCAAGAAGGGGAAGTAGGGAAATTGGAGATGGACCCCCTGACAATAGAAATTACGGAGCCTCAACAACCAATTAGAGTGAGGCAATATCCTATTCCACTGGAAGGAAGGAGAGGACTAAAACCCATTATAGATAGCTTACTTCAAAAGGGAACCTTAGAGCCTTGTATGTCTCCTCATAATACCCCTATATTACCCATCAAAAAGGCCGATGGGTCCTATAGATTGGTTCAGGATCTTAGAGCTATAAATCAAAGAACTGTGACCAAATTCCCAGTGGTGGCCAACCCATATACCTTATTGAGACACTTGACACCTCAGTATACCTGGTATAGTGTAATTGAATTGAAGGACGCTTTCTGTCCACTGGACAAGGGATCCAGAGATTATTTTGCCTTTGAGTGGGAAGACAACAATTGAGATGGACTGTACTTCCACAAGGATTCACAGAATCCCCCAACTTATTTGGCCAGATGCTGAAGAAGTTGTTACAGTCTTTTGAAACAGAAGGGGAAGTAAAACTATTACAGTACGTTGATGATCTGTTGATTGCAGGCAAAACAGAAGAAGAGACAAGAAAAATCATGATCAAATTACTTAATTTTTTGTGAGAAAAAGGTCTGAAAGTATCAAAATCTAAATGGCAGTTTGTAGAAAATGAAGTAAAGTATCTTGGGCACTGGCTAAGCTATGGAAAGAAAAAGCTGGATCCTGACAGGATAGTGGGAATCCTATCTTTGCCACCACCTAGAACGAAGAAGGAAGGCAACTTATAGGACTTTTAGGATACTGTAGGCCGTGGATCGAGGGGTTTAGCGAAAAAGTAAAATTTCTATATGACAAATTGACTATAGAAAGAATTAAATGGAATGAGGAGGATGAGAAAAAATTGGACATACTTAAAAGAACATTAGTAGAGGCCCCAGTGTTAAGTCTTCTGGACCTAGAAAGACCTTTCCATTTATTTGTAAATGTTTCTAATCAGACAGCACACGGGCTATTGACCCAAGAATGGGCCGGAATCAAAAAACTTGTAGGTTATAGTTCTAAGTTATTGGACCCTGTGAGTAGGGGGTGGCCCGCATGTTTACAAGCAATTGTGGCTACTGCCCTACTGATTGAGGAGGCTAGAAAAGTTACCTTTAGTGCACCTCTGAAGGTATACACTCCCCACAACGTCAGGGGAGTCCTTCAACAGAAAGCTGAAAAATGGCTGACTGATAGTAGAATATCGAAATATGAGGCTATTTTAATAGATTCTCCTGATTTAGAGTTAAGGGTAACAACAGCACACAGCTATAGTTCCTATATGCCCAGTTCCTATATGGAGGACCTCAAAAAGAATTGCAACAAAATTCTGTAGAGGTGATTGAGCTACAGACCAAAATCTGACCCGACCTGGAGGAAAAAGAGACAGAAGAAGGGGATAACTTATTTATCGATGTGTCTAGTGAAGTTGTCCCCACTGCGTCTCCTGCTCTCCTTCTACCCCTGCAGCCTCCCGAGGATCCTGCTGGGCACCGGGATCAGCTTGGAGAGAGGTCGTCCCTGCTGCGTCTCCTGTTTATCCTTCTGCCCCTGCTGTCTCTCGGGGATCCTGCTGGACACCGGGATCGGCTGCCAAAGGGGGTTTGTGAAGCGGGATCTTTGTCGGCCATTGCCACGTGGGGACTGAGCTTGCTCTGGAGTGGCGGGGAGACCATCATACTCTCCCTGCTCACTAGAAGCCGCCTGAGAGGTTGGGACTGGGTTCCTGGCGCTTTTTCTTGTTACTGTCATAGTTATTGTTGTTTGTTTGCCTTGTTTTATATATATTTAGTAAAGAACGGTTATTCCTATTCCTCATCTTTGCCTGAAAGCCCCTTAATTTCAAAATTATAAGCATTCAGAGGGGAGGAGGTTGCATTTTCCATTCCAAGGGGGACTCCTGCCTTCCTTGGCAGACACCTGTCTTTCAAACCAAGACAATAGCTTTAAGGGCTTTAACTTTCTGACTCCATGACAAAAGAAACTTAAAGTTCAGTCTCTGCTTGTGGAAGGACCATCCACCTGATAGAACATTGAAATACGAGGCCATTTTAATAGATTCTCCTGATTTAGAGTTAAGGGTAACAACAGCACAAAGTCCTGCCCAGTTCCTATATGGAGAACCTCAAAAAGAATTACAACATAATTTTGTAGAGGTGACTGAGCTACAGACCAAAATCCAGCCCGACCTGGAGGAAATAGAGCTAGAAGAAGGCGATAAGCTATTTATTGACGGGTCTTCTAGAATCATAGAAGGGAAGAGAAGATCAGGATATGAGATCATAAATGGACAAATGACCCTAATGGAATCAGGGCCTTTAAGTGCTGCCTGGTCAGCTCAGGCATGTGAGCTCTATGCATTATTACGAGTGCTGGAATTGTTAAAAGAAAGAAGTGGTACTATTTATACAGATTCTAAATATGCCTATGGAGTGGTCCACACATTTGGGAAAATTTGAGGAGAGGACTTATAGGGACCCAAGGGAAGGGATTGGTACATCAAACTCTGATCACTAAGATTTTACAGGCATTGAGCGGACCTAAGAGAATCACAATAGTACACATCAGGGGACATCAGAAGGGAACTAGCCTGCTTACAAGAGGAAATAACCTAGCTGACAAGGAGGCTCATGAAGCAGCACTTAGAAAGCCTTTTAGAGTCTTTACAGGAAACAGGAAATGAACAAGAAAAATCAGAAGGACAGTATTCTGAAGCAGAGATAAGTTATAAGAACTACAGGGGCAGAACAGCAAGGGGGAAAATGGATTTTACCCGATGGAAGAGAAATATTACCAAAAGACCAGGCTAGGCATTTGTTATTTCGGTTACACTTACAAACCCATTGGGGAACTCGAGCATTGAGGGATCAGTGCTTGAAATTTTATGGATGCATAGGGATATATGAAATAGCCAGACAGATCACTCAAGGGTGTTTAACCTGTCAGAAGGTGAATAAGGCGACGGTTAGGCGAACACCTGCTGGAGGAAGAAGGATTGCATATCGACCATTTGAAAGGATACAGACTGACTTTACCGAACTACCTAAAGTGGGACGGTTTAAATATGTGCTGGTAATAGTGGATCAATTAACACACTGGGTAGAAGCTTACCCAGCTGCACGGGCAACTGCTGCTGTTGTAGCCAAAACTCTATTGGAAAATGTCATACCACGCTTTGGTTTAATTGGACATATTGATTCTGATCAGGGAACACATTTTACGTCCAAAGTGTTAAGGGCTTTGACTGCAGCCCTGGGCATTAAGTGGGAGTACCACACTCCATGGCATCCTCAAAGTTCGGGGTGGGTTGAAAGAATGAATCAGACTATTTAACAACAATTGGCTAAATTAATGACTGAAACCCAGTTGTCATGGGTAAAATATTTACCATTGGCATTATTAAATATCAGAACCATGCCTCATAGCGAAACTGGAATTTCACCTTATGAGATGCTATATGGGATGCCATACTCACAGGAAATGCCTCTGGATCATTCTCTGATAGAGAATTATGAGGACCAAAAATATGTAATCACGGTGGGAAAGCAATTATAACAATTGCGGGAAAAAGGAATTTTGGTACAAAGTGCCCCATTAGGATTTGTCATCCATAAAATACAGCCGGGAGATAAGGTCTTAATAAAAACATGGAAGGAAGAGTCACTGTGACCCCGGTGGGAGGGTCCATATCTTGTTCTTCTCACTACTGAAACAGCCATAAGAACGGCTGAAAAAGGCTGGACACATGTGTCTCAGGTAAAGGGACCTATAACTACTGAAGCTTGGAGGGTTGAGCTTGCTCTTGTGTTGTGATTAACGTGTCCTATCCTCAGTGCCGAAATGCTGGGAGACACCGAGGGTCCACTGTGAGACTCAGACTCTCATAGAGAGG
>JANVCC010009740.1:340431-353492 GCA_025345505.1 Todiramphus chloris collaris
AAAAGACCCTAACCCTAATTTTATTATGCATGCTTGGACTATGTAAACGAATTCTAGGAACTCATTAGTATAAGACTGCCCTTTCTAAGAAATAGAATGAATATGTATGTTTAGTCTGCACATAAACTGTGTACCCAGCTTGTATCGTCACGCACATTGGGAAGAGTGATCCCCTGTGCATCCGGCGTCGCAAAATAAAGAATGCCTGCTTAATAACTTTGATTATTGAGTTTTTCACTGCATCAGTTTGGCACCCGAGATGGGACAGACTCTGTTCGTCTGCAGGATCCGCTGAGGAAGATGACTCCCTGGGCCCCCTGGGATTTCCTGGTTGGACTCCTCGACTCACACGGCTCACTGCAGGAGCAGACGAGGACCATCCTGGTAAGGCATTCTTTTTGGAAATTTGGTTTTGGTTTGGCATGTATACCTTTGGTTTTGGAGGGTACCCATAATACGTAGGAGATGTCCTACAAAGGGTACCATATGCCAGATATTTTAATATCTTGAGCATACTTGGTATTTGTATGCATACTTGGGTCTGGACCATAGGATTTATTGATTTATCAGTATTTTGGATTACTGGAATGGCATATGGACTTTGTGCATGATCCTCATTCTTTTAACTGCTTGTGTTATTTTACTCTGTGGTTAAGTTGTTATCATTGTTTGGTAAACTTAAATCACTATTATTGCTGTTAAGTATGTATGAGTGAACTAAGTGTGCTTGAGAGGCAGCTGGGCTGTGAAGCGAGTGTGGAGTCCCAATCCGTGGTTCTGTCCTCCCGCGAGGGAAACAGCCGGAGATGGGTGAAGTGTATGCTTTCACTTGAAAAATTAGTTTAGATATTTTGTGTGTGGTGAGAGAGTGTGGGTTTGACTTGAAGATTAGATTGGGATTGAATAGAATGGTCAGGACAGCTCGAACGAGTGGCTTGTGGGAGGGACAGAGGAGAGTTTAAGAACTAATAATGGGGGGTCAGCAAAGTGTACCTAAGAGGACTCCCTTAGGATGCATCTTGGCACATTGGAAGGAACTTGGTGGGACATCAGGGGGAACTTTTAGTAAGACAGCTCTTACAAAGTATTGTAATCAGTGGTGGCCTCTGTACAATTTGGATAATGGACATAAGTGGCCAGTGAATGGTACTGTAGATTTTGATACTGTGAGGGACCTGACGCTTTTCCTCCAGAAAGAAGGAAAATGGGATGAGATTGTATATGCAGATATGTTTCGGGCATTGAGGGACAATCCTGACTGGTGTAAGGAATGTGGATTGCAGGAATGTGGATTGCAGGAATGTTTGGTAATGGCATTAGGAAAGGGAAAGAACAAGGAGGAGGAAGTGGAACCCCCCCAAGACCCTGGGATACCTGTACCCTCCACCACCCCCTTTTCCTCCACCTGAAGACCCCCCCATCCAACATGCTACCGTTTCCCCTGCCCCTCTTCCTTTTGGGGCTCAGGCTCCCCCCACCCCTCCCTCATCCTCCCCATTTTCAAAGGATGGGGAAGGGGGGGGTCTGAGACTCGCCCATCACCTTGAGAACTAGGAGTAAGACCCTAGGAGATCAGCAATATGTATTGGCTCCACTGAAGGTAGTGATGGGCCCAGAGGGGCTGGGAAGAGTAAAGGCCCCATTTTCAGCTGCAGATTTAGATGTTTGGAAAGAGGTAGTCAAAGGTTATAGCGATGACCCTGTAAAAGTAGCTAAAAGATTTGAATTGATTGTTAAAAATCAGGATCCAGATTGGGCAGATGTGGATCTAATGTTGTCTGAAATGACAGAAACAGAAAAGCAATTAGCATTAATAACAGCTAGAACACATATACAAGCACAAGTGACAGCAGGAACACTTGGGGGAACTGTAGATGATCACCTTCCTTTGAGTGACCCCCCACTGGGATCCAATGTCTCTGCTGATTATCAGTTATTGACTATATATAGAAATTGGGTAAAATTGGGGCTGGAAAACGCAGTCCCTAAGTCTATTAATTATTCGGCTTTATATGCTGTGAAGCAGGGACCAAAGGAGACCCCTACTGAAGTTGTAGATAGGCTTAGAAATGCTATGAGAAGGTGCACAAATCTGGATCCTGCATCTGATGCTGGGCAACAACAATTAGTAAATTTGGTTTTAGGACATTCTACACCAGACATTAGAAAGAAATTACAGAAGCTAAAGGAGCCAGATATTAGATAATTTGGAAAAATTGTTAGAAGCAGTGTGGCGAGTTTTTCGTAACCAAGAAGATGTGGATAGACAGAGATTTTCTAAAGTCATTGCCACAGCAACAATAGCAGCATTGGAACCACAGAGGGGAGGTTTTAGAGCAAAGGGGAGAGGAATCAGATGGGGAGGAGGGTGTGGAGGATTCCACAGCTCTTTGAGGAAGTATCAGTGTGCTTCCTGTAGGAAGGACGGACATTGGAAAAATGAATGTCCACAGCTCCAGGGAAAGCCCCCAGCTTTCTTAGCTTCAATGGGAGAGAAAGATTGACGGGGACCTGGGGCATCTACCCTAGCAGATCCACTGGTTAACGTAAAGCTAGGGGACAAGGAGAAGGAGGTAGATTTTTTGGTAGATACAGAGACTTCTTTTTCTGTTTTAAGTCAAGAACTAATACCTATAAGCAAAGATTCTATAAATGTAGTGGGTGCTACTGGCCAACCAGAAAGGGCTTTTTTTTCAAAGCCTTTGCAATTCAAGCTAGGGAAAACAATTGGGATCCACCAATTTCTATATTTGCCAAATTCTCCAAAATCTTTGTCAGGAAGACATTTATTAGAAAGATTAGTTGCTAACATTTCCTTTAATCATGGAAGAATGGAGCTAAAAGTAAATGAAGAAAGCCTTATAGAGATCCTTAGCTTGTCATTAGTGACTCTCCATGGAAGGAAGAAATAATAAATCAGACATATCCAGGTGTTTGGGACACTGATACCCCAGGAAGGGCAAAGAATGCAATACCTATAAAAATAGAACTGAAGGAAGGTGTTCATAAAGTCTGTCTTTGGCCGTATCCCTTGAAATTAGAAGATAGAAATGGAATGGAGGAAATCATAGAGAAATTTTAAAAGTATGGATTACTAGTGGAATATGAATCAGAATAGAACATGCCAATTTTGCCAGTTAAAAAGACTGATGGGTACTACCGAGTGGTACAGGACCTGAGAGCAATTAACAAGATTGTAAAAGATCTTCATCCAGTGGTAGCAAACCCTTATACTTTATTAACAAAACTGAAAAATGATCAAATTTGGTTTACAGTTTTAGATTTAAAGGATGCATTTTTCTGCCTGCCAGTAGCCAAAGAGAGCCAGAACCTATTTGCTTTTGAGTGGGAAAATCCTTCAACAGGACCAAAAACCCAATTAACCTGGACAGTGTTGCCCCAAGGATTCAAGAATAGCCCCACTCTATTTGGAAACCAGTTGGCTCGAGATTTAGAATCCTGGAACCCACCTTCAGGAGATGGAACTTTATTATAGTATGTAGATGACCTGTTGATAGCAACCATGGAAGAGAAAGACTGTGTAACATGGACTGTTAGTTTATTAAACTTTCTGGGATTAACTGGATATCGAGTTTCTCAACAGAAAGCTCAACTAATACAACGACAAGTTACCTATTTGGGATATGAGATATCTGGAGGACAGCAAGAATTGGGCACAGCTCAGAAAGAAGCTATCTGCAGAACCCCGCTTCCCCAAACAGTAAAAGAACTGAGAACTTTCCTTGGAATGACAGCCAAGTTTCAGAACCACCCACACACGACTGCGTGGAAACCATAGAGACTGTATACTCCAGCCAGGTGGACCTGAAAGAATCTCCCTTAGAAGAAGCAGAAAATTGGTATGTAGATGGAAGCAGTTTCGTTCGAAAAGGTAGTCGCCTAGCTGGATATGCAGTAACAACCGTTGATAAGGTAATTGGAGCAAAGCCACTTCTGGCTGGGACATCTACACAAAAGACTGAAATTATAGCTCTGACTCAGGCCTTGGAGTTAGGAAAAGATAAAAGGATCAATGTGTGGACTGACTCCAAGTATGCCTTTGGAGTAGTGCATGCTCATGGAGAGATCTGTAAAGAAAGGGGACTTTTGACATCACAAGGAAAACAAATGAAGCATGCAAAAGATATTTTGAACTTGTTACAAGCTGTACAAGAACCTGATGCTGTTCCTATTATGTATTGTAAAGGGCACCAGACAGGTAACTAAGCAGTGTATAATATGCTTGAAAAATAATCCTCAAACAACTGTGAAGCCCCAGATTGGAGTTATAGGCAAAGAAAATGTACCCGGAGAACAATGGCAAATTGATTTTTCGGAACAAGATAGAAAAGGGGGGTTTAAATACCTATTGATACTAACAGATACCTTTTTATGGATGGCCAGAAGCATTCCCTTGTCGAACAAATAAAGCTAGGGAAGTTTCAAAAGCCTTGATACATGAAATAATACCGAGATTTGGGGTACCTTCTGTAATGTCTTCGGATCGGGGAACACATTTTACTGCTGAAATTGTACAACAGATTAGCAAGGTATTAGGAATTGATTGTCAGTTGCATACATCTAATAGACCACAAGCGAGTGGACAGGTAGAGAAAATGAATCATCTAATTAAGCAGCAAATTGATAAAATTTGTCAAGAAACCAATATGTACTGGTACCAGGCGTTACCTTTGGCCCTGCTAAGAATACGAACTAAGACACGGGTCAAAGAAGGCTTAAGCCCTTTTGAAATTTTTTATGGCAGACCATACTACATGCTATATCAGGGAGAAGACTTGAACCAGGTGGGAGAACAATATTTGACACAATACATAATAGCTCTAAGTAAACAGTTAGACAGAATTAAGAAGTGTGTGATAGAAACCAGGGCAAGAGGACTAGATAATCCCATTCATCCTTTTAACCCTGGGGACTGGATATATGTGAAGAATTTTTCAGGAGACCCCCTTCAAGAAAAATGGAATGGACCTTACCACTGCTGCTGACCACCTTCACTGCAGTTAAAATCAAGGAGAGATCCACTACTCTAGAGTGAAGAGGGCTCCAAATAAACAGTGGACATCTGAACCTGCAGGACCACTTAAGTTAAAATTGCGGAGGGAGTAAAATGGGAATCAGATATTTTATAATTGCATTTATCATTGTAAATATAGTTGCTGCTTGGGATGGGAATATATATTTTGAAACTATTTGAATGATAATTAATGCTACTAAGGCTAAAGACTGATGGATTTGTACTGCCCTATGTGGTAGTATAGGGATGTGGCGATGCGGAAGATCACGTGCTGTAATGGAAACATAGAAACCAGGTAGGATACCACCCACAAGGGGCTGGCTCTTTTACTGGTATATAAGTGCCTGTAGCCTTTAATAAAACGTCATTTTGCCTTCCTCTCTATGAGAGTCTGAGTCTGACAATGGACCCTCGGTGTCTCCCGGCATTTCGGCACTGAGGATAGGACACATTAATCACAAGTGATGACCCCGACGTGATCAGGACGTGATCCGCGGAGGCAGAGCGCTGGACAATGCTGAACCTCTGGAGGGACGATGAAGCCGGAAAAGGACGTTGACGTTGATTTAGTGGTACAGATATTGAAAGAATGTGTAAAGGAGGCGGGGGAGAAATGCCCACGAAAGGATATTAAGGGAATCATCCTATGGATAAAGGGGAGAGGGTTGATTATTAACCCGCGAGATATTATGTTTGTGAATTGTGGGAAATATTTGAAAGGGAAATTTGGTAATCTGAGAAAACTGGGCACGACGGTGTGGGGTTCCACCTGGGGTAAGATATGTCGTACTATGAATAAAAAACGTGAAGAAGCTCAAATATGGGCAGCGGCGAGAGCATCTCTATTTGGTGTGGAGCATCCTCAGCTCCCGGGGAATGAATCAGGAAACGCAAGTGGGCACTTCAATAGCAGGGGGCTCTAAACAACCTAGTCCATTTGTTGCGGTGAGTCAATATGAGCATGCAAAGGAACCATGGATGACCATTAAACAAAAGCTAAATGAACCATTTTTAGATTTTGCAGACAGGCTTCAGAGGGCGATAGTTAGTTCTAATTTGCCATCAGCTACTCACGATGTAGTATTGCTAGAAGCTTTGCGTAGTAATGCTAACCCGATTGCACAAAGAATTATACAGACTCTGTCAACATCGATGCCGTTGCCTCATTTACTACGAAGAGTTGCACTGCAGGAGAAAGGAGGTCCATCAGGAACACCAACCCCAATGGTACAAGTCGCAAACGCACAGGAGCGTCATCAATATAGACAACCTGGTCGCATTAAGCATATGTATCCATACCCTCAACTGTGTTGGTGCTGTGGTAAATCAGGCCACTTTGCACGTGATTGCCGATCATCTAGGCCATCGGGAAATGCCTGGCAGGCTCCCTTTTACCGGGACGAGGGAGCTCGCCATCCAGTGCCCTGTCCACAATTAACACAATCAGTACCTCCCCAGGGGGTCCAGCAATCAACAGCTATGTTACAGGAACAGCAAGGGGGACTGCGAGCAGAGCAGATGGCAATCAAGTATTATGATATGCAAGATCCAGCTCTATGCCTGACAGAGGACTCACTGCACTTCTAACAATTCCATTGTTTCAGCTCCCGCTATTGACCGTGTATGCAACACGAGAGGCAGGAGGTAAGACAATGACAATACGTTATGATGCATTGCTAGTTACAGGAGCGGACGTCACAATAATTACAACACAGATTTGGCCTAAGGAATGGCCACGACAACTAGGCCCAGTGATATATGGAATAGGAGGGGAACAGCAAATGACAATCTCAATGGACTTCATTACCCTCAAAGTGTATGATGCTGATGGTTCACCCATAGAAGCCTCAGTGAAACCAGTTGTCCTAGCAGAGGGTAGACCTCTTTTAGGAAGAGACTTTTGTGCCCAGGTCAATTTGAAAATAATAAATTTGTAATGGGGGCCACTGTCAATTTGCAGCAAATGACGCCTATCAAAATGATATGGCTGACAAATGAGCCAGTGTGGGTTGAACAGTGGCCCTTGACACAAGAAAAATTACAAGCAGTCAATGAACTAATACAAAGAGAATTATCAGCTGGGCATATAATACCTTCAACAAGCCCTTGGAACACACCGATATTTGTCATACGAAAGAAAGCAGTAGGACAGTGGCGATTGCTGCATGATTTAAGAGCAGTGAACGGACAACTGCAGGATACGGGCCCACTGCAGCCAGGTCTGCCAAAGGTTAGCATGATACCAAAGGACTGGGCAATTATCAGTATAGACATAAAGGACTGGGTTTTTTGTTTTGGTGGGGTTTTTTTTTTCCTATACCACTGCATCCTGAGGATTCACCACGATTTGCTTTTACTGTCCCGTCCATAAACAACATCACCCCTGTGGAGCGATATCAATGGACAGTATTGCCTCAAGGAATGAAAAATTCACCGACGCTCTGTCAACTGTATGTAGATAGTGCTATAAAGGAGACCAGAAAGTGGTTTGGGCCTACAGCGCTGCTGATACACTATATGGATGACATCTTGATAGCAGCACAGCAACAAGATACGGCGAGCTAATTTTGGCTCATGTAAAAGATGAGCTGAGAAAGGCAAATTTAACAATAGCTGAGGCAAAGGTCCAGCGTTCACCAGGGGTGAAATATTTAGGCATGTACATTGGGCCTGAGGATGTGAAACCACAGATAATAAAAATACACACTGAGCCTCGAACAGTTAATGACATTCAGCAAATAGTAGGTAGTATACAATGGATTAGGAATTTATCCCAATCACACAGGACATGATGCAACCATTGAATACTTTACTACAGGGAAACAAGTACCCACTGGACACAATCACACTCACCTCAGACATACGACTCTGCCTTGAGAACATACTACAACTTATGGTTGATAGCCATGTACCCCACATTAATTTGAAATTAGATGTCCTAGCTCTTATGGGAAGCACCAAACAGGGTATGATTGGGTGCCCGGGTCAAAAGGTAGCCTGGGAGGGATGTCAAAGATTTACAGCTTTGACGTGGTTTATGACATCAGGAAAAAGGGCATTTGTCAGCTGGTCAACTATGCTGGCAGACATGATCACTAAGGCCTGTTTAACTGCGCAGGCTACCTTAGGAAGAGAGCCTATTGTCATTGTAATGCAGTGTACATCAAGTAGTTTTGAAAAGGCCTTAAACCTTTCATCAGCCCTACAAATCGCATTAGCAGATTATCCTGGAAAGGTCCAATGTTTAGAACATATCGAATGGGTACAGCAATTAAGTACATTTAACATTGATCTTACACAGCATGTCAGTGACAAACCAAATGATGGCCCCACATATTTTACCGATGCATCTTCTCTAACATCAGCAGCGGTGGTGGTATGGCAGGAGGAAAGGGAGTGGAAGAAACATACATATACTGACAAAAGTAGATCATTGCAGTGGTTAGAAGCAAAAGCTGTAGAGATGGCATTACGACAGAACAGAAACCTCATCGTGAATATAGTAACAGATTCTTATTATGTATATAAATTAATTTTATCAATGTCAACATCAGGAATACCATATTCCGAGATTGCAGTAATGCTAGATGCAGCGCTACAGAATAGAACACAGGCATGTGTTATTTTTGCACACAAACAGTCATATAGGCTACCCCAGTATCTATAAAGAAGGGAATGACAAGGCAGACTTAGCAGCAAAGGGTGTGTGGACTTTACAGCAAGCCCGAATATTGCATGAAGAGTTGCGTATGGGAGCAAAGAGCTTAGCAAAAACTGCAGGGATATCATTTTCACAAGCCCGAGAAATCATAGCAACGTGTCCACACTGTCAAACCTCACCGTTATGGCAAATGGGAGTCAACCCGCGGGGATTGGCTCCCTCAGCGATTTGTCAGACAGATGTTACAATCTATGAACTTTTTAAGCCAAATTCTAATCTGTTTATAACTATTGATACCTATAGTGGCATTTTAGTTGTTGCAGCTAAAAGGAGAGCCCATGCGACAGAGACAATAATGCATTGGCAGACAGCTATGGCGTGGCTGGGAAAGCCCGATAGCATCAAAACAGATAACGGACCAAATTTTGTGGCCCAATCTGTAAAAGACTGGGCATATCATTGGAATATTATCATCACACACGGTATCCCCTATAATTCGACAGGTCAGGCAATTATAGAGCGTGCTCACCATACACTGAAAGAATCTTTCAATCGCATCATAGAAAAGAAATCACATGTCCCTTTAGATCAGCAGGATGTTGTCTTAATGAAGGTGCCATATCTCTGGAATCAATTTGATAGGCATGGAACAGACTGTACGCCCATCAAAATACACTATAATCTTCCCACAACCAAGGTAAACCAAAGGTCTTAGTACGTTTTCCAGGAACAGATATGTGGTCACCTGGGTGGTCACTGGTTGTTCTTGGTCGAGGATATGCAGCTGTATCTCATCCTGATGAACCAGAAGTATGGTGGCTACCTGCAAGATGTGTTCGCCCTGACCTGCGGCACCAGGGGCAGAACAGGCAACCTCCAAATACAGACCAGAATGCAGGCCCTCCTGATAACGACCAGAATGCCGACCGTCAACCGAATGATCCTTCTGGTGATGACCAGGACACTGACCATCAGGTAGATGGTCTGTTTACAGGCAAAGACTGTGATGGTCCTTCCACAAGCCGAGACTGAACTTTAAGTTTCTTTGTTATGGAGTCAGAAAGTTAAAGCCCTTAAGGCTATTTTGGATTTAATAACTGATGTAAATTTCTATTTCAGATTAGTACCTGATGGAATTGTGATGTAGAATTTGTTTGCTAGATGTATTTCCTATGGCATCACTGGAGACTCCGCACACTTTAAAGCAGCATCTGATTTGGGCTCTGTCCAGTAACTGGCCATTACCGGACCGACCCCTTGTCAGCATCCGATTTGGGCTCTGTTTGGTAACTGGCCATTACCAGACCGACCCCTTATCAGCATTCGGTTTAGGCTCTGTTTGGTAACTGGCCATTACCAAGCAGATCCCTTATTCTGTGTTTGTTCTCCTTTCTGCAAGGCTATCCATAGAAGATTACTAACTATCTCTTTTTCGTCTTTAAACAAAAAGGGGGGAATTGTGGAACTAGAAGTTAGGCAGGTCCCTGCGAGATGTATCAGCCTGACTTTAACCGCAATAACGCATGCCTTTAGATTCTTTTACAGGGAAAGGGAAGGATCCGAAGCCTCTTAGTACTGCTACTGGTTTTGGTGTCCTTTGTCAACGGTGATTGCTCGTACAACTGGACACTGATGCAACCTCAAGAATCGCGAACACTCCAGTCTATAGTGACTCCGGGTGCTCCCTCCTTCAAAGTCACGGTATGCTGTTTGATGGGCCCAACTGTACTGAATCGCTGGAAAGGTCCACATTGTGTCACTGCTGGTGCCAAATGGGACACTGGGGATTCCAATCACCCTGGCTAACCATCTTGTTATCCACCCTTGCTGGTCCTCTTCTTATCTTGCTGCTACCTTTAACTTTTGGACCTTGCATTCTTAACAGACTAGTGGCATTTATTAAGTTTCACCTAGACACAGTAGAGGCACAGTATGTCTTGTTAGCTCACATGACTGACTATCATCACCAATGCACTTAATATTGTATCTTCACTGGCATGGAGGGGGGGAATTGTGGTAGTATAGGGATGTGGCGATGCGGAAGATCACGTGCTGTAATGGAAACGTAGAAACCAGGTAGGATACCACCCACGAAGGGCTGGCTCTGTTACTGGTATATAAGTGCCTGTAGCCTTTAATAAAACGCCATTTTGCCTTCCTCTCTATGAGAGTCTGAGTCTGACAATGGACCCTCAGTGTCTCCCGGCATTTCGGCACTGAGGATAGGACACGTTAATCACAACAGCCCTACCTAAGGGAAACATGAGACTGCCTCTACATGGTGTAGCCTCAACTTAGTGGAACTATGATAATAATACTTGGCCTGAATTTTGGAGAAGGCCTGAGGGTGGTTATTGTTCTCCTGATAATTTAAGTTATGGGCTTGGCCCAAAATTCAATTTACAAATATTAGAGGATATTAAAACTCAATTTCTGGTTAGCAGTAATAACTGTAGCTGGAGGAATAAATCAAAAAATTGCCTTTGCTCCCCATCAATCTGTTTCAATTGTAATAATTGTACTTGTAATGATGGATGGAATGATTATTGGATAAATCAGACTACAGTGGAAGTAGGCATGTGGAATTTGACAGGATTAAATGTTACGTACATAGATTTTTGTAATCATACACAATTGCAAACTTATACAAGCCAATGTTGGGACATGATGGGAAATTGACCTTATCAGTATGTATGGCACAGTGTGGGAACTTTCTATGGGGCCAACCTTACAGCCACCAACAGGCCTTGTAAGCTACCTGATGGGTATTGGTGGTTGTGTGGAGATGGCATTAGTAGGAAGCAAGTCCCTGCAGGATGGAAGGGATTGTGTACAATTGGGCACTTAATCCCTCAAAATAAGATTTATAATCATTCACAACCTCCCCTAGGAATTCTGTGGACACCCTGGATAAGATCTAGATGAGAGGAGAATCCTTTAGTAAAAAGTAGAACAGGATTCCATAGTTTTGTGAGATGTTTTTTCCCTTGGTTAGTTGTCAGTGAACTTGAGAAAGCTGTAGTGAATATTTCAGCCACTCTGGATAATATATTTAACATCACACAGATGTCATCTGTGGTCTGCAGATAGAGGTAAATTCACTCTCAAAAGTAGTTTTACATAATAGAATGGCACTGGACTTATTAACCCTGAAGGAAGGAGGGGTTTGTACAATTATTAATCAGAGTTGTTGCGTATATGTAAACCAGGAGAGCAGAATTGAGGAAGATCTGGGTGAATTGTGGAAGAAAAGTCGAGTTTTTCATGAAATCAGTAAAGATGATACTAGCTTGGGATTTAGGGAACTTTGGGAAAAATTGACCTCCTGGCTTCCAAACTTAGCTTGGTTGAGACAAATCTTTGCATTCATAGTAGGATTTGCTATTTTGGTTGCTCTAACTTGTATAATTATTCAATGTACCCTTCGGTGTTGCAAGAAAAATTTAGATAATTATGAAGAGTGGAAACGCAATAGAATTAAACACCAGGTAGAGACAGGAAAATATTTTTAAAAGACGTTAATCAATAATGGAGTTTTATAAGCATAGTGAAAGAATTCACGCTGTGCATAGAAAAGGGGGGAATTGAAAGCAGGAGATGGGATGTCTGGTAGTGTCTTGCTAATCTTTGAATAAGTAACAATAGATGGGTAGTTGTAGAGTTGGGACATACTGTGAAATTCATAACCTTGTGGATAGTGATTATCTCCAGGAACAGGACAACAAGATGTTTTGAGGATCCTGAGCATGCTGAGCAGACAAGAACCGGCAAACCCAAGGACTTTAGGCTTTAAGTCATTAAAACAACACAGTGATGAAGAAGAGAAGATGAAATAAATGCCTACCAGAGGTCACAGAAGACCACCGAGGGGAGAAAAGACCCTAACCCTAATTTTATTATGCATGCTTGGACTATGTAAACGAATTCTAGGAACTCATTAGTATAAGACTGCCCTTTCTAAGAAATAGAATGAATATGTATGTTTAGTCCGCATATAAACTGTGTACCCAGCTTGTATCGTCACGCACATTGGGAGGAGTGATCCCCTGTGCGTCCGGCACCGCAAAATAAAGAATGCCTGCTTAGTAACTTCAGTTATTGAGTTTTTCACTGCATCACCTCCTTCTGCCTGGTGGCAGGAGGGGAGGGAGTCCTCCACTTCTTGTAGAGCCTCTTCATTCTGCCTTTGCCTCAGAGTGTGTCTGTAATGGAGAAAATTGGATGATTCGTGTCAATAAGATGTGACAACAGGGGGTTGCTGTTAAAAGGGAACAGGTAAACCAATCACTTAAGCTGTTTTGCTCTAATAAAAGCACCAAATCAGGTATAGAAAGGTACCAAATGTATTTTGGCCTGCTGGGGACT
>JANVCC010009740.1:363576-395464 GCA_025345505.1 Todiramphus chloris collaris
GGGGGGGGGAGTGATAGAAGGGCTTGGTGGGCACCTGGTGCCCAGACAGGGTAAACCCACCACAGGGAGGAAGAAGGTTCTAAGGGGAAAATTATTTATCTTCCAAGACCATTTCTATTTTGAGATAGTTGTTTTACTCTTTCTGGATGGGAAAAAATAGTATTAAGAGGGTAATAGAATTTCTATCATTCTGTATGCGCTAATCTACTGACAGCATTTGAAGGTGGTTTGATGCATCATCCTGAGCATGTGCTAGCCTAGCTGGAGGATGGGAAAATGAATGAGGCATACTGGGATATTTTATGGGCCCTGGGAAGGTAAAACCTGAATAGTCCAATGCCAAACGTATTTTTCATGGACAGTTCACTTACTCTGTTTCAAACAGTGCTATGGATGCTGTCATGAGCAGCAATTTTGTATTTTATAGTAGAAATTTTCTTTTTGCTACTTAAAGTTAATTTCAGTGCCTAAATAACAGATAGAACCTTAAAATTATTAATAGCAGACTTAGTTAGAATAGTCCCACCATTGGAAAGACAAAATAAGGATTCTTCCTTGTACCAGGTTTGACTATGATGGAGTTAATTTTCTTCATAGCAGCCCATATGGTGCTGTTTTAGATTTGTGACTAAAAAAGTATCGATAACACACCAGTGTTTTAGGTATTGCACATTCAGTATTGGCACAGCATCAAGACCTTTGTTTTTCAAGCCCCAGCAGCAAGTAGGCTGGGGGTGGGCAGGAGGCTGGGAGGGGACACAGCAGGAACAGCTGACACCAATGGAAAGAAAGGATATTGCTCAGCAAGAAAATGGGGGAAGTTTTTTTGAAAGTAGCCCTTGCTTAGAGACTGATTGTGTATCAGTCTGCTGGTGGGAGGGGGTGAGTGACTTCCTTTGTATCACTTGTTTCTTTTCCTTTTTCCTTCACTTATTTAACGGGCTTTATCTTGACCAAAGAGTGTTTCCTCACTTTTACCCTTCTAATTCTCTCCCCTATCCTGTTGGCAGACAGAGTGAGCAAGCAATTGTGTGTGGGTTTAATTGCTAGTTGGGGTCAACCCACTACATTTATATGTGCTCTTGTAACAATGTCAACTTTCAAGAAAAGAAAAAAGAAGAGTAGGATATTTCAGTTCTTCCATTAGAGATGAGCAAAGTTTGGAGATTCATGGCTTCATTCATAAGTTGAACACATCAAATCCCAGTTCTGATGCATGTGATTATGGAATCAACAAATGGAAATTGAAAAAAAAAAAAAAAGAGTATGGCCTCATCTTTCTTTCCCTCCCTGGGGGAAAAAAAAACCCAAAAAAAAAAAGGAAGACTGCTTAATAGGAGTCATATATACATGTTTGTCAAGGTTTAGGGTCAGGGCAGTCCTCTAGACCTCTAAGGGACACTCTATGGTAACCTCTCTCCCACCCCAAAGGGGAAGAGAAAGGGAATAATAAGGGAGAGAGACTTAGCAATTAGAAAAGGAAACTAGAACAGCTTTAATGAAAGTGAAAATAATAATAATAAAAATGGAATATATACAAATATATACAAAACCAGTATAGAACCCAATCCCCCTGATGGTAATTACATCACTGTCACCACTGATGCTGTGGAGCAGGCACTGGGGAAGTTTCAGACTGGGTCCAGCATCAGATGGGAACCAGATTCAGGAGTTGACGTGCATAAACAAATTTTACAACCCTTGAAAGGTTATAAAGCAGGTATGTTTATTATGTCATCGGGTGCAAGGGGGATCGCTCCTCCTAGCTTGCACACCGAAGTGTCACGCGAGCAGGTCTTTATTACACTAAACCATATATATTCAACAGAGTTATTTACATATTCATTATATCTCCAAGGATGGGGCTGGATTATTATAATCAATTCTGGGAACTCATTATCATAGGTCTCCTCCCATTGACGCTTGCACACTGCTGTCTGGTGGTCGTAGGCTGGGGTCTTCTGGAGGAAGGCCCCCAGTCTACCTCGCAATGTACTTGTGTTGTGGGTTGACCGTGGCATACCACCACATGCCCACCAAGCCCTTCTATCACTCCCCCCGACCCACTACAGCACGGCACGCAGGGAGAGAATAAGACGCAAAGCAAAGGGGCGTGGGTTATGATAGATAAGATGTTATTCTCTACTTCCCATCCGCAGGCGATGTCGAGCCGAGTCCAGGAAGCAGGGCTCCAGGAACACAAGCAGCTGCTTGGAGGACAAAGCAGAATGCCCCCCCCATCCTCCTCCCGCCCTCTCCCTTTATAGTTGAGATAACATCATATGGTATGGAATATCCCACTGGTCAGGTCAGGTCGGCTGTATCTTCTCCCCCATCTCGCCCCCCCAGCCTCCGGTGTCATGTGAGCAATGACAGTCATAACAAGGGTGTGTTATCCACACCCTTCAGCTCCTAGTACTGCAGCATGAGGGCTGGATGGGGAAAAACAGCTCAGCCAGACCCACTACAATCTCCAACCCTTATTCCATACCATTTGCGTCATGCTCAGGCCCCACATAATACATACTTAAACCATCTCTAAACCCAACCAATACAGTCATAATCTACTATCCCCAGTCTTTTAACAGATAGTCCCTCATTCCATGAGATTCCTTCACTCGATAACTTGGGTCTCATCTGTCAAGGTGGATGTTCTGGACAGAAGCAGTATGTCTGATTGTTGGGCACCAACACCGGCTAGATCTTGGTCCTTGCTGTACTCATCGGGTCCTTTGTGAAATTGACTTTCTGCTATTCATCTGATTCCTCCAGCATCATTTCCTGCAACATACAACTCACATTCCAGATTATCTTTCTCCAAAGATCAAATCTCCTTGAGGTACACACCGGGTCTCACCATCCTGACGCATTACCCACCAGGTATATCCAGGTCCTTGAGCAAAGACAATCCCACAAATGGGTTTGACTTTTCCCAAGGGTGGAGCTATCCACACTGCCTTCCCCAACCACCTCCCACTGTGCACTACAGGGACCTTATCTCCTCCCACAACAGGCAGGGGTTTTGTTTGGGCAGGACCAGGACAGCTAACAGATCCTCTGGTGTTAAATAACCAGGTGTCCTGTGCTAGATGTTTGTCCCATTGTTTAAAGGTCCCACCCCCTAATGCTTTTAATGTGGTTTTCAACAGTCCATTGTACCTTTCAATCTTCCCAGAGGCTTGTGCATGATGAGGGATGTGATACACACACTCGATGCCATGCTCCTTGGACCAGGCATCTATGAGGCAATTTCAGAAATGAGTTCCATGAGTTCCAATTCTTTCCGGAGTACCATGATGCCACAAAATCTGCTTTTCAAGGCCCAGGAAGGTGTTCCGGGCAGTGGCATGGAGCACTGGGTACGTTTCCAGCCACCCAGTGGTTGCTTCCACCATTGTAAGTACGTGGCGCTTACCTTGGCGGGTTTGTGGGAGAGTGATGTAGTCAACCTGCCAGGCCTCTCTATATTCATATTTTAGCCAACGTCCTCAATACCACTGGGGCTTTAACCTCTTGGCTTGTTTGATTGCAGCACATGTTTCACATTTGTGGATGACCTCTGTGATAGCCTCCATGGTCAGGTATACCCCTCGATCTCAAGCCCATCTATAGGTTGCATCTCTTCCTTGATGACTCGAGGTGTCATGGGCCCATCACACTATAAATAATTCACCCTTCCGCTGCCAATCCAGATCCACCTGAGTCACTGCCACCTTGGCAGCCTGGTCTGCAAGCTGGTTGTTCTGATGTTCTTCAGTGGCCCGGCTTCTGGGCACATGGGCATCCACGTGGCGCACCTTCACCACCAGGTTCTCTACCCGAGCAGAAATGTCTTGCCACAGCCCAGCAGCCCAGATGGGTTTGCCTCTGTGCTGCCAGTTGCTCCATTTCCACTGCTGCAACCAATCTCACAGGGCGTTTGCCACCATCCAGGAGTCAGTGTAGAGATAGAGCACTGCCACTTTTCTCACTCAGCAATATCTAGGGTCAGTTGGATGGCTTTCACTTCTGCAAACTGACTGGATTCACCGTGTCCATCAGCAACTCCAATGACTTGTTTTATGGGACTCCACACAGCAGCCTTCCACCGTTGATGTTTTCCCACAATGCGACAAGAACCATCAGTGAACAGGGCATATTGCTTTTCATCATCTGATAATGTGTTATATGGTGGGGCCTCCTCAGCACGTTTCACCTCTACCTCTGGCGACATCCCCAAAACTTTGCCATCTGGCCAGTTCGTGATCACTTCCAGGATCCCTGGGCGACTGGGGTTCCCTATTCGAGCCCGTTGCGTTATCAATGCAATCCACTTGCTCCATGTGGCATCAGTTGCATGGTGTGTAGCTGAGACTCTCCCTTTGAACATGAATCCCAGCACTGGCAGTCGGGGTGCCAGGAGGAGCTGTGCTTCCGTTCCGATCACTTCTGAGGCAGATAGACCTCCTTCATATGCTGCCAGTATCTCCTTTTCCATTGGAGTATAGTTGGCCTCAGATCCCCTGTATCCTCGACTCCAAAAACCCACAGGTCGGCCTCGTGTCTCCCCGAGTGCCCTCTGCCAGAGGCTCCTGGTAGGACCATTCTTCCCGGCTGCGCTGTAGAGTATGTTTTTTATATTTGGTCCTGTCCGGACTGGCCGAAGGGCTACTGCATGCACAATCTCCTGTTTAATTTGTTCAAAGGCCTGTTGCTGTTCAGGGCCCCAGTTAAAGTCATTCTTCTTCCGGGTCACATGGTAGAGAGGGCTCACAATGAGTCTGTAATCTGGAATAGGCATTCTCCAGAAACCCACAGCACCCAGGAAAGCCTGTGTCTCCTTTTTGTTGGTTGGTGGAGACATTGCTGTTATCTTATTGATCACGTCCATCGGGATGTGTCGACGCCCATCCTGCCATTTTATTCCAAGGAACTGGATTTCCTGCGCAGGCCCCTTCACCTTGCTTCGCTTTATAGCAAAACCAGCCTCCAGGAGGATTTCAATTATTTTCTTCCCTTTCTTGAAAACTTCTCCTGCTGTGTTGCCCCATACGATGATGTCATCAATGTACTGGAGATGCTCTAGAGGCCCACCTTCCTCCAGTGCAGTATGAATCAGTCTGTGACAGATGGCAGGGCTGTGTTTCCACCCCTGGGGCAATCGATTCCAGGTGTACTGGACTCCCCTCCAGGTGAAGGCAAACTGTGGCCTGCACTCTGGTCCTACAGGAATGGAGAAAAATGCATTAGTGATGTCAATCGTGGTGTACCACTTCGCTGCCTTGGACTCCAGCTCATACTGAAGTTCCATCATGTGTGGCACAGCAGCACTCAGCATCGGTGTAACTTCATTCAGACCACGATAGTCCACTGTCAATCGCCATTCTCCATTTGACTTTTGCACAGGCCATATGGGGCTGTTGAAAGGTGAATGAGTTTTGTTGATCACTCCCTGGCTCTCCAGCTGATGAATCAATTCCTGGATAGGTCTCAGGGAATCTCTGTTGGTATGATATTGCTGCCTATGCACCATTGTTGTAGCCATTAGCACCAGCTGCTCTTCAACCATCATTAGCCCCACTATAGAAGGGTTCTCTGAGAGACCTGGCAAGGTGGACAACTTTTCACTTCCCTCCGCCTCCAAGGGAGCAACACCAAAATAGCCTCTCCTGAGATAATCTATGCCAAGGATGCACGGGGCCTCTGTGCCAGTCACAATGGGGTGTTTATACCACTCCCTACCAGTCAGACTCACTTCAGCTTCCAATACTGTCAGCTGCTGGGATCCCCCTGTCACCCCAGAAATACTTATGGGCTCAGCTCCTCTGTATTTTGATGGCATTACCGTGCACTACGCACCTGTATCTACCAAGACCTTGTACATTTGTGGACCTGACGTGCCAGGCCATTGGATCCACACAGTCCAGTAAATCCGATTGTCCCTTTCCTCCACCTGGCTAGAGGCAGGGCTCCTCTATTCCTGCTCCTGGTCTGAATATTCACTGTCTGACCCTTGCTGTGTCAAATCAGAAGTCCCCTCATCAGGCTCAGTGGAGTTAATTTTATTCTTCCCGTATCTGCGAGATTGTCAATTGCCTTCTTGTGCTTCGACACTGACTGCATTAAAGGTCTTCTTGGATGGCCTTTTTTTAACGGCTGTCTTCCCTCTCAACTCCTGTACACGGGCTTCCAGCTTAAAGGTTGGTTCACCGTCCCACTTCCTCATGTCCTCCATCTGGTCACGCAAGAAGAACCAGAGTGCATCACGTGGCATAAGCCTCAGTCTCCCTTTCCCTCTGACTGACTGATTCCTTGGGGGACTCCTGATATCCAAGGCGCTAGCCCTTAGGGACGTGGAGGTACCAAGACTCTCTTCAAAGTTCTGAAGCCCAGGAAGAAACAGTTTCCACAGTTGGGTTATCCATTTGTGGATAATACGTTGCTGCCAAGCTGGCAGAATACGATGCTGGTGCATTCTCAAACACTTTCCTCCACATGGCCCTTGTACACTGAACATCCTCTGGATCTTTAGGATGCTCATCATTATCTAAATCCCCATAGATGACTTCCAGTACTGCTAGTTCCCTCAGGTACTGGATACCTTCATCAGCAGTGGACCACTTTCCTGAGGAGGTGGCATTCATTAAGTCTTCCTTGAATGGATGTCTTGTTTTGACACTTGAAAGGAGCCGTCTCCAGAGACTGCAAATTGCTGCCTCTTTTCCAATTCCTCTTTCAATGCCACGATTCCTAGCAAGGGAGCCCAGCTGTTGGGATTCCTTACCTTCCAGCTGTTGGGTATCAGCCCCAGTGTCCCAGCATCGAAGCAGACAGGTAACAATCCGTTCCCCTATCTGGCGGCTGTAATCCTTCCTCAGGTCTCTAAGCTCTGATGAAGTCAGGGACCGGGTGGTTTCTGCCTCCTGCTTCAATTCTGTCAACCCCTCCTCCTGTCTTCCTGTTGAGGGTCCAGCTTGTTGGTCGTGTTCTTCCTCCTCTTCCACATCCCTCACTAACCGAGGGTAGGGGCCTGTTGTTCTCCTCATCTACTGCTTCTTTTTCACTACTGGGGCAATTTTGTCAGTTGTTGTTGCAGTCCCTATCTCAGCTCTGGTGTCTTCAGATGTAGTTTGGGTCCCTGCCTCAACCACAGTCCTCTGAGAGTGCTGAACTGTGGCTTGATAGGCAGAGGCCAGGCTCCAGTACAGCACTAAGAGCTGCTGGTTTTCATCGGTGTAGACAAGGCACCCTTCTATTAGATGCTGTGTCAGCTTGCCAGGGTTGCTTGCATGTTCGGGGGGAAAGTCCCAGGCTACTGGAGGTGACAACAGTCCTAGGAACCTGCCCAAATCCTGCCAGACCCCTTGCCACCCAGGGACAGGCCATCTCAGGGCACATTTCGGTGTCACCCCACCTGAAACTTGTCTCCTCTCAGGCTAAACTGGGACCAGACTACACACAACCCAGATTAGGCCAACAATATTGATTAGCAGTATCAAGAAGCTCACGTAAGGGTGGACGAGGACCTCGGGGCCATGCATGAATAAATCATCTACATCAATTTCCGGTAGAAAGAGAGAGACATATTCAATCATTTTCTCCCCAAGGTAGCACCCCCAACACAGCAAAGCCACCAATGCCAGCGTGAAACACATTGTTACTATTTGTGCCAGGGTGCTCCCGAGTCCCTTCATCCTCCCGAGACAGAAGCTTCCCCAGCACATTGAAGCTATCAATGCAAAAGTAAAGCAAAGAGACGTTGTTTTGGTTAACATTTTAGCAAAACACCATATAAGTATCGCAAGCAAACTCCATGGCCTGCACAGGAGTTTGCTACTAATATCTAAAGCAAGCACGCACACAAGCAAGCAAGCAGATGCTCGTGCCCCACATTGGGCACCAAAAAGGAACTGTGATGGGTTGACCTTGGCACCGCACCAGGTGACCACCAAGCCCTTCTATCACTCCCCCCAACCCACTTCATCACAGCATGCAGGGAGAGAATAAGATGCAAAGCAAAGGGGCGTGGGTTATGATAGATAAGATGTTATTCTTATTGCTGTGGAGACCAGCTTCAGGGCAGGTAAGTCTGCTCTGGAGAAGGGAGCTACAGCAAAAAAAAATCCGACGAAAAGCTCTTTTTGGGGGCTTTCTGAAGGCCAGAAAGACCCCTAGCCTGTGTTGGGGGTTGGTCAGTTGGTGGGCAGGCTGCTGAGAAGTGCCTGGGAGGAGCCACCACACCCACCACTAATCAGGCTACAAGAGGCTTCCCGGACTAGTCGCAGCCCATGTATCAGAGAGTGAGAAAACAGTGCTTGTGGGTGCTCAAGTGGTACTGCAGCTGCTTACAGCTTGTTAGGTAGCATACTGGGCCTCTACTGGTTCATGAGGTAAGCTCACGCGTCAGAGGGATCCGAAGCGAACCCGGCAGTGGCACTCAGACCCACAGAGAGACAGCGGCACGGGCAAGCTCCACTGACAAGTACCGTGCTTTTTTTTTTCCTTGGTTTTTGAGGTGGACTGGGGTTCCCTGGCCCAGGGAAGGCCCAGGCAGGGGAGAGAGACCTTCTCGCGAGTGAAAGAGGATTTACTCCTGTATGGTCCCTAGCAAAATGGTTTCTACTAGGCTAAGGAAGGTCACTCTCCTGTCACCAAAGTGGATGTAGAAACACAGGCAGAGCTCCCTCGGAAAGATGTGGGAGTTCAGAGGACAGGCTGCAGGGAATGCCACAGCCTGCTCCTGGTCTCAGAGGGCACCCCTCATCAGGGCTGCGTGCAGTGTGAGCAGGTGGATGATTTGCTTCACCACGTGGCCCTGAGGGAAGATGAGGTTGCGAGAGTTAGAGCTGAGGTAGAAAGGCTTAGGAGCATCAGAGAATCAGAAATTGAGATAGACCAATGGAGCCAAGCTTTGTGCTTCACTCATACGACTGATGGCACCCATGATCAAGGGGACAATCTATCCTGTCCCTCTGAAAAAGAGGACAGAAACCTTAGTGAATGTGGTGAGTGGAAACAGGTTCATGGTTATGGCAGAAGGCGGGCACCCCCTTTGCCTGCTTTGCCTCCTCCGGTTCATCTGAGGAATAGATATGAGGCCCTTCGGGAAGACACCCAGTCTTCTTATTGTGACCAGCCTGAGGGTAGGGGTATGGGAGAAGGGAAGGCTTGGAGGCAGGTCCCACCTGGTGGAGGGGGACAGTTACTCCCTCCACCACCTCCTCCCCCCGGATTGCCCACGCTCAAGGGGTATGGATCTCTTGAATTTGACACTCCTACTGATGAGGATCCAATTGGTAATTCTCACACAGCTTGTTCCCCAACCTCACAACTTAAGACCTCCTCGTGGAGGAAGAAGAGGAGAGTTGTAGTGGGAGACTCTCTTCTGAGGGGAACAGAGGGCCCAATCTGTAGACCAGACCCATCCCACAGGGAAGTCTGCTGCCTCCCTGGAGCTCGGATTAGAGATGTTAAAAGGAGGCTGCATGAATTGTTGCACCCCTCTGATTATTATCCCTTCATAGTTTTTCAGATAGGTAATGATGAGATTTCTGAGAGAAGTTTAAACACAATCAAGAAGGACTTCAGGGCACTGGGGCGACTGGTTCAAGGTTCAGGAACACAGGTGGTGTTCTCCTCTATCCCTCAGGTAGTAGAGAAGGGCACAAAAAGATGGTATACCAGTGAAGATGGGCCTGTAGACAGCCTTCAGTCTGTTGTCCTACTTGGGGCGAGTGATTTTGATACTTGTTACATTGGACAACAGAAACATGTACACGACTAGTGGGGTGGTGGCTGCAGAAGCGATCAGGAAACCGGAATTGAAGAGGGAAGGGGATAAAACCCGCTCCTCCAGCAACGAGCCTGGGGGTGCGGGACAAAGGATGGGGGTGAAGTCAGTTGCAGAGATCGGGTGCCTCTGTACCAATGCACACAGACTTGCTAGTGATGAGCCTGATGAGTCTGGGGATACCTTCAGTGTGCTGTCCCACTTGAGGCGGATAGTACCGGTGTGTGTGACCACAATCACACAGAGGTCTCTGATAGACTAGTGGCCACAGAGGTGGCCATAAATGGTTGTATAAAAAGATTAAAAACTATTAACTCTACCCCCTCTCTGAAATGCTTATACGCCAATGCACAGAGCATGGGGAATAAGCAGGAGGAGTTAGACATATATGCGAGAATATACAACTATGATATAATTGCTATTACTGAGATGTGGTGGGACAGCTCCCATGACTGGAATGTTGTTTTGGAAGGTTATGTTCTATTCAGAAGAGATAGGCCAGCAAGGCGAGGTGGTGGTGTTGCTCTCTACGTTCAAGATCAACTAAAATGTATTAGGTTCTATCCAGGAGGGGAGGTAGAACAGGTTGAAAGCTTATGGGTAAAAGTCAAGGGACATGGAAAAGGGAATAAAATTGTTCTGGGTGTCTACTACAGGCCACCAAACCAAGAAGAAGGTGTTGGTGAAGCCTTCTACAGTCAACTGGAAGTGGCCTCTAGAACACCCTCCCTGGTAGTCATGGGTGACTTCAATCTCCCTGATATCTGTTGGAAAGCCCATACAGCCAGGCATACCCAGTCCAAAAAGCTCTTTCAGTGCATAGATGACAACTTTCTGATGCAGGTCGTGGATGAACCAACAAGGAGGGGTGCACTGTTGGATCTTGTATTAACTAATAAAGAAGGACTGGTTGGAGACATTAGGGTTGGGAATAGCCTGGGTGATAGTGATCACGATATGATAGAGTTTAATATTAAACAAGGGGGAACTAGAGCAGTAAGTAGGACTGCAACCCTGGACTTCCACAGGGCTGACTTTGAACTCTTCAAAGATCTACTTGCTGGAATCCCATGGGCTAGTACTCTGGAGGGTAAAGGAGCCCAAGAAAGTTGGTTAATTTTTAAAAAACAGTTTCTTCAGGCCCAGGATAGATGTATTCCCTTGAGGAAAAAATTTGGAAGGCATACTAGAAGACCCACATGGATGAGCAGGGAGCTTTTGAAGGCGATTTCAAGGAAGAAAGAACTATACAGTTCATGGAACAAAGGACTGGTCGGTTGGGAAAATTATAGAGAAGTAGTCAGGGCATGTAGGAAGGCAATAAGGAAGGCCAAAGCCCTCTTAGAGCTTAAGTTGGTGAGTCAGGTAAAAGAGAATAAGAAAAGTTTCTTTAAATACATAAGTGCCAAGAGGAAGAACAAGGAAAATGTGGGGCCACTGCTGAATGAGAAAGCAGTCTTAATAACAGAGGATGCAGAGAAGGCAGAGTTGCTCAACACCTTCTTTGCTTCAGTCTTTACTTCTAAGACCAGCCCCTGCGAACTCCAGTCCCTGGTTGAAGGGGAGAAAGCCTGGGGGAAGGATGAGTCTCCACTGGTCAATCAAGACTGGGTTAAGGATCAGTTACGTAACTTGAATATACATAAATCCATGGGCCCTGATGAGATGCACCCAAGAGTGCTGAGCCAATTGGCTGATGTTATTGCCCTGCCACTCTCCATCATTTCTGCAAAATCATGGCAAACGGGAGAGGTGCCGGAGGACTGGAGGAAAGCCAATGTCACTCCAGTCTTCACAAAGGGCAGGAAAGAGATTCCAGAAAACTATAGACCAGTCAGTCTTACCTCCATCCCTGGAAAGATAATGGAGAGGCTCATTCTGGAGGTTATCTCTAGGCACATGGAAGATAAGAAGGTTATCAGGAGTAGTCAACATGGATTTACCAAGGGGAAGTCATGCTTGACTAATCTAATAGCCTTCTATGATATTGTAACTGGATGGCTAGATGCAGGGAGACCAGTGGATATAGTCTATCTTGACCTTAGCAAGGCTTTTGACACAGTCTCCCATAACATCCTTGTGGAGAAGCTTGGGAAGTATGGGATAGAAGAGCAGGTAGTAAGATGGATTAGTAACTGGTTGGACAATAGAGTCCAGAGAGTAGTGGTCAACGGTGCCAAGTCCAGCTGGAGAGCTGTAACCAGTGGAGTCCCCCAGGGATCAGTGCTGGGTCCGGTCCTGTTCAACATCTTTATCAATGACATTGATGACAGGACAGAGTGTCTGCTCAGCAAGTTTGCTGATGACACAAAACTGGGAGGATCGGCAGATACACCTGAAAGCTGTGCAGCCATCCAGCGAGACTTGGACAGGTTGGAGAACTGGGCAGACCAGAACCAAATGAGGTTTAACAAGGATAAATGTAGAGTCCTGCATCTAGGTAAGAATAATAAATTACACCAGTACAGACTGGGAGGTGATCTGCTGGAGAGCAGTCTTGTGGAGAAAGACTTGGGAGTCCTGGTGGACAACAAGTTCTCCATGGAGCAGCAATGTGCCCTTGTGGCCAAGAGGGCCAATGGTATCCTAGGGTGTATCAAGAGGAGCGTGTCCAGCAGATCGAAGGAGGTTCTCCTCCCCCTCTACTCTGCACTGGTGAGACCTCACCTGGAGTATTGTGTCCAGTTCTGGGCTCCCCAGTTCAAGAGAGACAGGGATCTGCTTGAGAGAGTCCAACGGAGGGCTACAAGGATGATTAAGGGACTGGAGCACATGCCTTATGAGGAGAGGCTGAGACACCTGGGGCTCTTTAGTCTGGAAAAAAGAAGACTGAGAGGGGATTTGATAAATGTTTATAAATATATGAGGGCTAAGTGTCAAGAGGAAAGGGACAGCCTCTTCTCACTCCTGCCTTGTGATAGGACTAGGGGGAATGGATATAAGCTGGAGCACAAGAGGTTCCACCTTAACATGAGGAGGAACTTCTTTACAGTAAGGGTCACAGAGCACTGGAACAGGCTGCCCAGAGAGGTTGTGGAGTCTCCTTCTCTGGAGATTTTCAAAACTCACCTGGATGCGTTCCTGAGTGACCTGTGTTAGGGCAGACTAGGTTGGAGGGCAGACTAGGTTGGAGGGCAGACTAGGTTGGAGGGCAGATTATATGATCCTGCCCTGGCAGGGGGGTTGAACGCGAAGATCTCTAAGTTCCCTTTCAACCCCTAACACTCTGTGATTCTCTACTTCCCGTCCGCAGGTGATGTTGGGCCGATTCCAGGAAGCAGGGCTCCAGAACACGTAGCAGCCTCTTGGAGGACAAAGCAGAATGCCCCCCCATCCTCCTCCTGCCCTCTCCCTTTATAGTTGAGCTGATGTCATATGGTATGGAATATCCCACTGGTCAGCTCAGGTCAGCTGTATCCTCTCCCCCATCTTGGCCCCCAAGCTTTTGGTGCTATGTGAGCACTGACAGACATAACACGGGTGTGTTATCAACACCCTCCAGGTCCCAGTACTGCAGCATGAGGGCTGGATGGGGAAAAGCAGCTCAGGCAGACCCACTACAACTTTTCACCTTCGGTTCAAAATGCTGACGTTTCACAGGCTGCTAACTGCAGAACTGGTACAGTCCGCCTTATCTCTGGTAGCTCTTCTTTGTTAACAATGAGTTCCTGCTTTGTTTAGAGTTAGTTTCTCTTATCTACAAGGATGAAGTCCATACAAGATGATCTAAGGCCTATAAAGCTGTCAAGCCATAAGAAATGAAACAGATACCAGTTAGTTTTATCATTCAAGTTCCCCCTTTTCTTTCAGCTTTAAGAGAATTCTTTCTCTTTATAATATTCCATTCTCCCCCTTCAGGGTTTCCCTAAAATATTGGACTGTTAGCACTCAATGTTTAATCTGATTTCTCTTCCAAGACTCATAGTCATCCATATTCTTCTTACAACAATAAATGTCACAGTGAATCATTATACAGGTACAAAAGATAAAAAGAGTTTACACAATACCAATACTACAAAGAGTCCTTTTAACCAAGAAAAAACAGGTAACCATGAAGTTAATGCATCCCACAGTTCTTGGAAACCCCATGAAGTATCATCCTTGGTCACCTCATTCAATATTCTAATCTGCTTCTAAATTTCTTGTAGGTCTGTGTTGATCCTTCCACTTGGATCTACCTACACACAGCAACTAGTATTTATTATTGTACACACTCCTCCCTGCGAATCAGGTAGCACGTCTAAGGCCATTCTACTCTGTAACACTACTCCTGACAGGCTGGATATTTCTGTTTGGATTGCTTGTATTGCATCCATTGTTCTATTTTAAATAGTCTCAATTGTTGCAGAGATATTTACAATTGCCTTCTCCAGTTCACTAACTCCTAGTCAGGGAAGGAACCACCATGCAAAGCTATGAAAAGCGGTTGGCCTTTGTACTAGGGGGTTTAGTTTTCTTCGGATCCATTTGAGGGATGACCTCAGCCATCCTTTCCAAGTTTGAAGAGAGGGAAGTATTGTCATATTCAGGACCACAGCACCTAGCGTGCAAAATCCTTTCCAATTTTCAGGCAACACCTTATAGGCTGTATCATTACATAACCAATACCATCCGTGTCCCTCTGGGACTGGCTAGGCTGTTATATCATTGGGGTTTAGGGACGTTCCAATATCTATAGTCCAATTACAGGTTGTGCGATTTCCAACAAACGTGCTACCAACAGAATCTACCTTTCCTATTCCTCTTGGGGGGGGGGGGGGGGGTTACATCTCCGAACACACTTGCAATGGGGCATGTCAGTCTCAGGACTAATAATCTCCAATTTTTTATTTGTTTTTGTGGTCCTGTCCCAAGTTGTATTTACCCATAATTCTGATGTAAACTTCTCATTAGGTATGGGTATACCAATCAAGGAGATCCCTTTTCCCCCATGTTCAGGCATATGAGTACATATCTAGCAATTGCTTTTGTTTAGAACCTGTGAGACATTTTGTGTTAGTATACAATATGCATTTTGATTCCAATCCCCCACCACATAAATTTGTGTTATGATAATCAAGATCACTCTCCATCCTTTCGTTGGATGTGGAGTCTTAGGGGTCCCATGGGTGTTGACTCCCATCACGTCTTGGGTGCCTTCTTAATTCTAGTATAATGTATCCAAGCAGCATGGTCCTTGATTTTGACTGCAGTATATGTTGTTAGTAACACCTGAAATGGGCCCTCCCACCTTAATTCCAGAGGTGAGACTGAAAGAGATTTGACAGACATAATTGCCTGGTTCTATATTGTGAACTGGACCATCAAGGCCTTGGGCTCATGTCCCAAGACCTACTTTTCTACCTCTTGAAGCTGTTTTGTAAGCTGATTATGAATTCAGTTACTATCCCCTCTCCCACTTGCGTGGATGTTCCTGTTTGGGTCATATAAGGTCTCCCATATAATATTTCAAGAGGACTCAATCCTTGTTTAGCCCTGGGTTTAGTTCTGATTCTTAACAGGGCTAGGAGCAGTGACTGGGGCCATGAAAGTCCAGCCTCTTGCCCCAATTTCACAATTTGTAGCTTGATTAGATGGATCATTTTCTCCACCTGACCACTTGCCTGAGGCCTATATGGACTATGTAATTGCCAGTCAATTCCTAAGAGCCTGCTCATTTCTTGAACAATCTTTGAAATAAAACGTGGGCCTTGATCTGAAGATATTGTGGCTGGGACCCCGAACCTCGGTACAATTTCCTGTAATAAGGCTTTTGTTACCTCCCTGGCCTTATTAGTCCAGCAAGGGAAAGTCTCTGGCCATCCTGAAATAGTATCTGTTAAAACTAACAAATACTGGAACCCCCCTTTTCTTGGGAGTTCCAAAAAGTCAATTTGCCATTTTTGTCCTGGGTAATTTCCTTTCCCTATCTGTCCTAATGCAGCTTTTGAGCCTGTGCGGGGATTATTCTATAAACAGACTTCACACTGTTGTGTTACCTGCCTGATTGTAGTATATAAATTTCGAGCAACTATAGTTTGGTTCAGATACTTATATAATGCCTCTGCCCCCTAATGTGTTTTTTTTCTATGCTCTGACATAACCACAGCCCATAACAGCATTAATTGTACTATTTTTTTACCTTGTGAAGTTTTTACCCATTTACCCTTTTCCATGTTCCCACCTAGATCCTCAATTAACTTCTGATCTTCCTTTGAATACCTTGGCTCACAATCAATTTGTATTTTACCATCTGGGATCAAGGATTGCACCTCCGCCTCACCAGCCTCGGCCACTCTTTTTGCCTCATGGTCTGCCATTGAGTTACCCAGATCCTGTGCTAGTGTTCCCTTCCAGTGATCTTTACAGTGCATAATGGCCACTTTCTCTGGTAACTCAACTGCTTCCAGGAGCTTGAGAACTTCTTTAGCATGCTTTATATGCTTTCCCTGGGTAGACAAAAGTCCCCTTTCCTTCCAGATCCCTCCATGGGCATGTACTACCCTAAATGCATATTTAGAGTCCATCCAAATATTAATCCTTTTTCATTTTGCCAATGCCAGCACGCGAGTCAAGGCTATTATTTCTGCCTTTTGTGCTGAGGTGTCTGGAGCAAGAGCTCTGGACTCTATTACATGATCTGAAGTGGTTACCACATATCCTGCTTTGCAGGTGCCTTGTCAAACAAATCTGGTTCCATCTGTGTATCAGGAGTCTTCAGCATCTTATAGTGGCTCCTCTTTCAAGTCCAGTCGGCTAGAATATACCACCTCAATGGTCTCCAAGCAATCGTGGATCCCCGGGAGTCCCACTGAGAAAAGATGCTGGATTGGCAATGTTAGTAACCAGTATCTCCACATCATCCTGCTCCACCAGAATGGTCTGGTACCTAAGGAACCTCTGCAGTGATAGCCAATGGCCCCCCTTTGCCTCCAATACTGCAGATACAGTGTGGGAGACCAATACTGGAATCCTCTGGCCCAGTGTGAACTTTCATGCCTCTTGAATGTTAAGCACTACTGCAGCTACCGCTCTTAAACAACTGTGACATCCTCTACTAACTTCATAAAATTGCTTAAAGAAATATGGCACTGCCCTTCAGTACGGTCCCAGATTTTGAGCCAGAATTCCCAAGGCTATTCCCTGTTTTTCATGAGAGAATAACCAGAAGGGTTTGTTGGTGTCTGGCAACCCTAAAGCAGCAGCTCTCATCAGTTCTTGTTTTAACTGACGGAAAGCTTGCTCAGCCTCCACATTCCAGATGAGGCTCTTTGAATTTGTTTTTAAAAGTTCATAGTGTGGTTTTACCAAAAGTCCATAGTTGTATATCCACAAGTGGCACCATCCTGTCATGCCTAAAAATGTAAGAAGTTCTTTAGCGGTGTGTGGTCTGGGGGCTCGGCAAATGGCTTCCTTCCTTGCAGTCCCTAAGGTTCATTGTCTGGCGGTAATCTCATATCCAAGGTAGGTTACTTGCTGCTGGGCCAACTGGGCTGAGACTCCATAACCATTTAATACAAGGAAATTTAGCAAATTAAATGTCCATCCCATACACATGTCCCTTGTCTCAGTGGGTACTAATAAATCATCCATGTACTGCAATACCACCCTTATTCCAGGTGGACGTTCCCATTGTTCCAAGTCTTTGGCTAGTTGGTTCCCAAAAAGGGTGGGGCTGTTCTTAAATCCTTGCAGTAATACCGTCCACGTGTGTTGTGTTCTTCTCCCAGAATCCAGATTTTCCCATTCGAAGGCAAACAACAGCTGGCTCTCTGAACTCACGGGCAGGCAAATGAAGGCATCCTTCAGATCCAATATGGTAAACCAAGCCAATTCAGATATTAATTTAGTCAATAATTTATACAGATTTGCCACTACTGGATATAAATCCTCAGTTATCTTATTGATGGCCCTCAGATCCTGCACTATCCTGTAACTCCTGTCTGGTTCCTTAACTGGCAGGATAGGAGTGTTATATTCTGATTCACACTCCGTTAACAATCCATATTTTATAAACTGTTCAATTATTGGTTGAATTCCCTTTTTGTCTTCTAATCTTAGAGGGTACTGTTTAATCTTTACTGTCTGGGTCCCTGGTTTGAGTTTCACAACTATTGGGGAGACAGACTTTGCCCTCCCTGGTATTTCTGACGCCCATACCCCTGGAAATATTTGGTCTTTTATTTCCTCAGGTACCCTGTCTTCTATAAGGGTGCTAATGAGAGCCAAGCTTAGGATTTTAATCAACTGTTCATTCCCTACCTTAAATTCTATTTTTCCTTTTTCAAATTTTATCTCTACTCCCAATTGTTCCAATAAATCTCACCCTAGTAATGGCTTGGGCGTGTTTGGCATATACAAAAATTTATGAATCCCTAACTGCTTGCCTAATTTGAATTTGAGGGGTTTTAAGAAATATGCCTTTTCACTTTAGCCAGCGGCTCCCTTTACTGTTACAAAGTCATTGTCCATGGGTGTCAGAGCTTGATTTAAAACTGAATATGTTGCTCCTGTGTCAATTAAAAATTCCATGCCTTCTCATTGTACCCCTAACCTTATTTTAACCAGTGGATCCACTAGGGTAGATTCCCCAGGTCCCCATCAGTCTTCTCTAAAATGACCCCACATCACTCCTCCGCCTCCCCCCCCCCCCCCCCCCCCCCCAATCTCTCTGGACACTCATTTTTACAATTCCCTTTTCTCTTACAGTGTGCACATTGATCCTCCTGTAGTTTGGGAACAAAATTTCTTCCTTTACCCCAT
Organism: Todiramphus chloris collaris; assembly: GCA_025345505.1. Lineage (NCBI taxonomy): Eukaryota > Metazoa > Chordata > Aves > Coraciiformes > Alcedinidae > Todiramphus > Todiramphus chloris. Next base: position 382,088 of record JANVCC010009740.1, read on the forward strand.
TCTCTACACCTTCCATTCCCTTTCTTCCCTGCCCCGTCTGGGTTTGTAACACTGCTACCGTTACAATAGCTTTTCCCAGACTCCTCCTGTTATTTGTCTCTTGATTTTGAGACACTCTCCATGCTTTGTCTAAGAGTTTTTCTAAATCCCTTGCCTTGGGCCCTTTAATTTTTTGAAGAGAAAGACTAGGTGCTGTGCCCCCTCTGCAGAAATCGGGTCAAGGGGCATAGATTTCCTCATGGCTGATCATAATTTTTCCAAAAATTCATTAGGGGTTTCATGAAGCCCCTGTCTCACCATGTACAAGTATGACCAATTTAATGGTTTGGATATCGCAGTCTCTAATCCAAATTTAATCAAATTCTGATACCTTTGTAATCTTTCATACACCGCAGGAGTATTTGGGTCCCAATTAGGATCAGCCAAGGGGACGCAATGATCCACTATTCCTTGCAAAGTTCCTGAGGCAATTTGTCCCTGCATGTGAGTCCGGGCAGTTTTAATTATTAACTGCTTTTCAGTGTCTGTCATTTCTCCCAATAAGGCATCTATGTCTCCCCAGGCCACATTTTGAGCTTTTACTATTAATTCAAATCTTTTGGCCACCCTATGTTGGTCTTCCCTATATTCCCTAGCTATCTCTCTCCATGAGTCCAGGGTATCTGTAGAGAAGGGGACCCTTATCATTACAGGGCCAGTGGGGCCCATGGCTTCCCTCGGTTGTGCTTGAATTATAGGGACAGTCTTGCTCCTAGTTCTGCCTGTAATAGGGGTATCACCTAAGGCCCCCGCCCCTTCATCATCACTGCTTTCTGAATTTCCCTGTCCAGTTGAATCTGGCTCCACTCTTTGGTTGGCTCTCTAGTCGATGGGGGGTGCATAGTCTTCAATTTTTTCCTCCTCCTTTCCCTTTACTTTAGAATGTTTCAATGCTTCCCTGTCCTTCTTACAATCCTTTTCCAGAGGCAAAACTAAGGGCTCTTGTGGGGGCATGTTTAATCCACGTTTCCTCTGCCACTCAGGATGACTTCTTACTGAGAAAAAAAAAAAAAATCTGTGTATATTACTTTGTCCCATTCCTCATTTTCCCTTAAAAACACCATCAGTTCCACTACGGTATCATAATCCAAGGTACCCCCTGCTTGCCATTTCAGTCCCTTATTCAATTTATACATTGGCCATATATCATTACAATATATTTCAGCCTTTTTACAGCTCAAGCTCCCTCCTGGTTGACCTCCCAATTGTTTCCAATGTACAAAACCATACCCTAAGGGGGTTTTACAATCAATCTCCTGACTCTAGCTCCCTCCCATTATAATCCACGCTTCTTACAAGAACAATAGATAACAAGACACAATCCTATTATCCCAGTCACAACATATAGCAACAAAAGTTTCTTATACCAAATCACTTGAGACTAGCCCTGAACTTATGACTATACATTAACATACAATTAAAGGGCTAGTCTTAAAATTTCTCCATTCTGTACTCGTTCAAAACCTGTCAAGAATATTACAAACAAAAACACTCTCCAAACAATAATAGACAGAACAATAAACAGACACTAAATTAATTCAAATGGGCCTCATGCCCCTATATCATTTTCTTTTTATCCAAATTACAACCCCAAATTTAGCAGAAATCAAACCCCCTTGCGTTCCAGCTAATCCTCAGATAACAGAGAGACTGGGGGTGGCTGGGCTTGATTCCTGATATGCAGCAGAAACAAGATACAATCTACTCAACCAGTTAGTTTTGTTTGTTTTGTCATTTTTCTTCCCTGGAATCACCAAGCACACTACCAAGAAGCCTACAATCACTTCAGTTATCTCTGGCCATACCCCTCACGGGATAATGGAACCACAGATCGGAACTCCACACTCGCTTCACAGCTGTGCTGCATCTCAAACACACAGACCACTCATTCCAGAGTTAGCTCAACACACTCATACCATTCATGCCAATAGTTTATACTATAAGGATAGGTACCAATATCTCTAATTTACCTATTCCCCATATTTAACCCACAATTCCCATGTGATAAGGCAAAATGCTAGCAACACAATCAAGAATTTTAACACATAGGTCAACCACTACTTCTCCCAGAACCCCTGGGGTGATATCAACTCTTAGTTGTAACTTTTCCTTATTGATTTCAAACCACACACGGTACCAAGTCCTTGCAACAGATGATAATGACTATAATGATTCCACAAATCACTCCTGACAACCCAAACAGGAGAACCCAAGTCACCATTGACTTCCCAATAGTGCACTATTAAGCCTCCATTCCCAGGTGTGAGCCATAATTCTCTTTACCTTGCATGAGACTGCTCTCTATGACTTACAGGTATCCCCTCTGTTGGGGAAAGCCTCGGCTTGTCAGAGGAAGTAGAATGTGAGTCAGATAAATAACCTTGAGTGAACATCTGTGTACCCTTGAGAAGGCCAGAAAGTCCTGAGAAAAGAACCACCAGTTCACAAACAGAGAAAGCTTGCAAAGTTAATTGTGGACAGGTGGTCTTTGCTTGGGCCAATCAGGTGTGGGCACTTGTTATCAGTAGGATTATAAAAGGGCTTGCAGCCACAGTAGGGTGGAGCATGAGTATTTGAGTTTTTGGAGGGAGGTCTGGTTCAATAGTGACATGTTGAGTCTTACAATGACATCTAATGACCCTGACATGATGAAGGGGCTATGGAGGTGAGATGTTGGAGCACCTTGTCAAGTGGTGACCTCAAAGGAGGATCTGTGGAGGTGAGGTGTGACCAAGCACCTCATCAAGTGGCATCCCCAATGAGCCCCTAGACTGTGGAAAAAGCAGTGGAGATGGAGCCTGGTGAAGTTGAGAGCAGTGGTGGAGCTGCTAGTCTGTGTAATGAAGAAAATTGGATGATTTGTGTCAATAAGATGTGACAACAGGGGGTTGCTGTTAAAAGGGAACAGGTAAACCAACCACTTAAGCTGTTTTGCTCTAATCAAAGCACCAAATCATTTATAATATCTGTACACCCATATTTAACACCTGATGTATTAGGTGAGCTACTGGGAACATGGGAGGGTCTCTCAGTAAAGAAGAGACCAGTGTTTGAAATGTGTGAATGAAAAAAGGACTCAAATTGTACAAAAAAGAATAGCTTCCAAGTGCATACAGTAACATCATTTAGCATCTGGCTGTGAGAGCAAATGGGGGAAAAGTTTATTGATAGTGTTATAAATGAGATGAAAATAGTCTGTAAATAAAAAAATAAAAATTTATTAGTGATGGGGAATGAGCAAGCAGCGCTGGGTGCGCGGGGAGTCTGCGCTCCACCAACACGCACACCAAGATGTCAAGCAGGCAGGCATTTATCACACTAAATCATGAATATCCAATAGCGTTAACTACATAGTCATTATATGGGGCTGGATTATTATAATCAGGTCCAGGAACTCATTATCATAGGTCTCCTCCCTTTGGCACTTGCGCACTGGTGTCTGGTGGTCGTGGGCCGGGGTCTTCAGGAGGAAGGCCCCCAGTCTTCCTCGCAATGTACTTTTCACCTTTTGTCTCAAAATGATGAGTTGCGATGAAATCACAGGGTTGGTGTGACCTGGCTTGTCTGTGGGAGGCTCTCCTGTATTCCTCCCTGTCTGGGAGTTAGTTTCCCTTATCTACAAAGACTAAGACTACACAAGACAGGCTGCAGGATTTATGAGAACCTTGATAACTCTCAAGGCTGTGTAAGACAGGCTACAGCTTACAATTATGCAAGGCAAAACACAGCTTATAACTATGTAAGACAAACTATGTAAAACAAAACACAACTTACAACTATGTAAGACAAAGCCCAGTTTACGGCTATGTAAAACAAGCTACAGTTTACAAGGCTACTAAACTAGGATTTATGGTGACATTTACAACTCAGGCCTCGGCCAGGCCTGTATCCGGTGGGAGCAGGGATGATGTCCTGGAGGGCCGAGTCCCCAGCAGGGCAAAATACATTTGGTACCTTTCTATACCTGATTTGGTGCTTTGATTAGAGCAAAACAGCTTATGTGATTGGTTTACCTGTTCCCTTTTAACAGCAACCCCCTGTTGCCACATCTTATTGACACGAATCATCCAATTTTCTTCATTACAATAGTGCTACCTGTGGATGAAAGGATGTAATGGGACTATTATCTACTTGGTGCTTGCTGCTAGAAATATTGAAAGACCTTAAAAAGCAGCGAGACGAAGTTCAAAATTTAGAAGCTTCCCAGATTACTAGAGCCATCACCGTACCTGTTACTGATCGGATTGATCCCGCCCCCCCCGAAGGAGCCCAGAACTGAGCCATCGCGTTCCCCCCCGGACAGTGAACCGTCTGTGGCTTACAGGGGAAGGAGCCCCCTGTTAGATGATGCAGTTCTTCATCACCCCCCACTGCCGCCGGAAGAGCTCGGTGGGACCTTGGAGCGGGGGCAGGGGCTATCCCGGAACCGACAGCGCCTGGTGAGGCATAGACGGAAGTCCCCCTGCAGGGGGGGCTCGGAGTGCCGCGGTCGGCAACGGACCCTTCCCCCTGCTCAGGTTACTGCTGCCCCGCGCAACCCGGCTGCCTTCTAGCAGCGAGTAATGCACGGGCGCTGCAAGAGGGTAATTGGGAACTCTGTCACCGTTCCCGGAACCGAGAGAGGCGGCACTGCTGCACTAGAAAAAGGGGGGAGACCTACGGTGTCTGCGGTTGTTGCAGCTAGTGCTCCGGGGGGCCAGGATAAGCATGCCATCTTTGCATGGAGAGCGATACAAGATTTGCAGAAGGCTACAGCCCAGGGTGGCCCCAATTCTCCTGCTGTGATGCAAGTGCTATGCTTAAGATGAGAGAGATCGATCTTTTTTTTTATGATCTTTGGTCATTTTCACTGTTAACCAGTATGTTGTCTGACTCTACAAAGAGATAATGAGAATTCCTGCTTTCCCTCTGTAGTTATCGTGAACAGAAATCCACTGTACATAGAGGAGCTAGTGATCCACTTAACAGTTAACCTGGGTAGGCCTAGGCCCGTGCTGTGCTGAGCTGAGCTGATCTGCATGTACTGTGTGGCCTTTAGGCCTGTGCTATGTTGCACAAATCCTGCCACAGGATAGACTCAGCCAGCTCATTGTGACAGGGGAGTCTGCAGGCAGCTCCCACTTGGTAACATTGATTAAGCCACCTGTGGGGCCTTCCCTTTATCCAAAAGTACATCAAGAAGGTCTCATGAGAACATCGTTTCTGTTAGACAATAAAAATTATAGAGTTATTTCCTTGTAAGGAAATCCTATAATAGCTCGAATGAACAAAATGGAGTAACCCTTCCATGGGCAGGATGTGCATGGTGTTCTGCACCCTTGAGAGAAGCCCATTCAATGCTGCAGAATTCCAGGTTCCCATCATCTAAAAGGACATAGGATTATCTATGCTACTCTTTCTTTCTTTCTAGTGTTAGATCTAATAAATAGCATTTTAAATGATATTTTACATAATCTAAGTTCCTTTCTTACTGGGATTATCATAGACCAGCACCTTCTGGTGCAAAACACCTTCCTGTCTGTGACTTTGATCCAGCTCCCAAAATGGCATTGTGTCTGCATTCAGAAGTATTCAGAGCCTGATGCTCTTTAGTGAGATGGGAGAAGCACAGCTGCATCAACTCTAAAAGTGATTTTTTTCCCTGCCTCCTGCTGGAGACATATACCCAGCACTATCTCGGAAAAACTTGTGACTGCTTTCCTAGCTAGAAATTCTCTCATACTTTCCAAGTAATTTTCTTTCGAGCTCTGCCTGCCTTTTGTGTAGGTACCAGAGAAAAGAATTGCTACACCTGCATTTGTAGATTGGTAGCATGACTACAAAGTAAAACTGCAATCAAATTCCACCCAACACACTGTGTTCTGTGCACAGATACTGCATAGTTGTATCCTTAACTATTGTATTTGCAAATAAGTTTTTTTTTGTTTTGTTTTTATTCAGTTTCTTTCTGGAACTATTTATTTTCACTACATTTTTACTTCAAATCAGAAGCATTTTGAATGTTACTCATTTTAGGGTCTCCTGTCCACTACCCCCTGCAGGCGTAGCCTTTTACTTACGGCACACCCTCCCAATATGGTACGCAAGATCTTGGAGTGGCCTTGGTCTGCATACCAATCCTTGGTAGTAACTCTAAACATCAGGTGTTATCACTGATATAATTAGAAACTATCTATGAAAACATACTGCTAACTTCAGTTAGTTAGAAGAACTGAGCTGAAAAGTAAAATCACTGAACAGAATTAATTCTGTTCTCACTCAAACCAGGACATTCCACCCCTTATGCCATACCATTTACGTCATATGATGTAGTGGGTCTCTCTGAGCTGCTTTTCCCCATACAGCCCTCATGCTGCAGTACTGGGAGATGGAGGGTGTTGATACCACACCCATGTTATGACTGCCAGTGCTCACACAGCACCAGAGGCTGGGGGGGCAAGATGGAGGAGGGGATACAGCTGATCTGAGCTGACCAGTGGGATATTCCATACCATATGATGTCAGCTCAACTATAAAGGGAGAGGGAAGGAGGAGCATGGGGGGGGGGGGCATTTGGCTTTGTCCTCCGAGCAACTGCTACATGTTCTGCAGCCCTGCTTCCTGGACTCAGCCTGACATCGCCTACAGATGGGAAGTAGAGAATAATATCTTTATCTATCATAATCCACAGTTCTTTTCTTTTCATCTTATTCTCTCCCTGTGTGCCGTGCTGACGGGGGTTGGGGGGAGTGATAGAAGGGCTTGGTGGGCACCTGGTGCCCAGCCAGGGTAAACCCACCACAACATCAGTAAGTTATTGTTTCTTTCTACAAAAAAGTTCAAAGTTCATTGAGTTCATGACTGCGAATCTCCCTCTATCATAACCGTTTCTTAAGGCAGGAAAGATGGAATTCATCATGGTTTGTGCCCACAGGTTGCAGGTTAATCTAGGAGGTTACTAGATGCCACTTGATGAAGCTAGCTCCTGTCATCACCACTATGTTATCCTGAAAGACACTTACTGAACACTGTTAATATTATACAATTAATACAGAGCTCTACATTGAGGATTCTCACCCAGATTTAAATTCCCTTGAGGTACACACTGTACTTCACGTTCTTTCATAAATCACCGACCAAGTACTTGCAGGTTCTTGAGCGAAAGCAGTCCCATGAATGGGTTTGCTGTTTCCTGAAGCAGGAAATACCCACATGGTATTCCCCAACAGATTCCTTTCATACACCACAGAAACCTTATCCCCTTCTACTGTGTGTAATGGGTTTGACTGAGTAGGACCGGCTCGATTGATGGATCGTCTGGTGTTGACTAACCATGTGGCTTGGGCTAAATGCTTCTCACAGTTTTTAAAGGTTCTACCCCACATTGCTTTCAGAGTACTTTTTAACAATATATTTGTGGTGGGTTGACCCTGGCACGGCACCAGGTGCCCACCAAGCCCTTCTATCACTCCCCCCGACCCCCTTCAGCACGGCACGCAGGGAGAGAATAAGACGCAAAGCACAGGGGTGTGGGTTATGATAGACAAGATGTTATTTTCTACTTCCCGTCCACAGGCGATGTCGGGCCGAGTCCAGGAAGCAGGGCTCCGGGAACACGCAGCAGCCGCTTGGAGGACAAAGCAGAATGCCCCCCCATCCTCCTCCTGCCCTCTCCCTTTATAGTAGAGCTGACGTCATATGGTATGGAATAGCCCACTGGTCAGCTCAGGCTGGCTGTATCTTCTCCCCCCTCCTGCCCCCCATCCTCTGGTGCCGTGCGAGCACCGGCAGTCACAACACGGGTGTGTTATCAACACCCTCCAGCTCCCAGTGCTACAGCGTGAGGGCTGGATGGGGAAAAGCAGCCCAGCCAGACCCACTACAATATTGTATAATTAAATTTTTCCAGAGGCAGGTGCATGTGATACACACACTCAATACCATGCTCTTTAGCCCAATTGTCTATAAGATTGTTTTTGAAATGAGTCCCCTTGTCAGACTCAATTCTTTCTGGAGTACCATGTTGCCATAAGATCTGCTTTTCAAGGCTGAGGATGTTGTTCTGGGCAGAGGCGTGGGGTACAGGATAGGTTTCCAGCCATCCGGTGGTTCCTTCCACCATTATAAGCATGTAGTGATTGCCCTAGTGGGTTTGAGGAAGTGTGATGTAATCAATCTGCCAGGCCTGCCCATACTTATACTTGGACCATCATCCCCCATGAAACAAAGGATTTAACCATTTTGCTTGTTTGATTCCGGCATATGTTTCACAGTCATGGATAACATGTGCAATAGTGTCCAGAGTTAAATCCACCCCTCGGTCACGAGCCCATCTGTATGTTGCATCTCTTCCCCGATGTCCTGAAGTGTCATGGACCCACTGAGGTAAAAATTGTTCACCTTTATGTTCCCAGTCTAAATTTGTCTGGAACACTTTAGCAGCCTGATCCACTTGCTGGTTGATTTGATGTTCCTCAGTGGCTCGACATTTAGGTATGTGGGCATACACATAATAGACAACTAATTTCTCAAGCCAAGCAGTGACGTCTTGCCACAGTGTGGCAGCTCAAATGGGTTTAACTCTGCACTGCCAGTTATTCAGTTTCCACTGTTTTAAACAGCCCCACAAGGCATTTGTTGCCATCCGTGAGTCACTGTAGAGACAGAGCACTGGCCATATTCTTGTTCAGCAATGTCTAAACCCAAATGGATGGCTTTTATCTTTGAAAACTGACTTGATTCACCTTCTTCCTCAGCTGCTTCTGCTACTCATTGTGTGGGACTCCAAACAGCAGCTTTCCACTTCTGATGGTTTCCTACAAGATGGCAAGATCCATCAGTAAACAGAGCATATTGCTTATCATTATCTGATAACTGATTATATGGTGGAGCTTATTCAGCACGTGTCACCATCTGTTCTGGTCGCATTACAAATTCTGTTCATGACCCCAAATCAATTTTTTTTCTTCCAAGTCATTTCATAGAGAGGCTTTACAATCAACAATGATGTCACAAATGTATTGCAGGTGTTCTGGAGCTCCACCTTTGTCCAGTGCAGTATGGATCAGTCCATGGCAAATGGTAGGACTGTGATTCCACCCCTTGGGCAGTCAATTCCATGTGTATTGGACACCTGACCATGAGCCAGCAATACGCCCTCGTGGCCAAGAAGGCCAATGGCATCCTGGGATGCATTAAGAAGAGTGTGGTCAGCAGGTCGAGGGACGTTCTCCTCCCCCTCTACTCCGCCCTGGTGAAGCCCCACCTGGAATGGTGTGTCCAGTTCTGGGCACCCCAGTTCAGGAAAGACATTGAGCTACTGGAGAGAGTCTAGCGCAGGGCCACCAAGATTATTAAGGGAGTGGAGCATCTCCCTTATGAGGAGAGGCTGAGAGAGCTGGGTCTCTTTAGCCTGGAGAAGAGGAGACTGAGGGGGGACCTCATTAATGTTTATAAATATGTTAAGGGCAAGTGTAAGGAGGATGGAGCCAGACTCTTCTCAGTGTCATCCAATGATAAGACAAGAGGCAATGGGAGTAAGTTGGAGCACAAGAAGTTTAGGGTAAACACAAGGAAAAACTTTTTCACTGTGAGCGTGACAGAGCACTGGAACAGGCTGCCCAGGGAGGTTTTGGAGTCTCCTCTGGAGACGTTTAAGACCCACCTGGACACGTTCCTGTGTGACTTGGTCTAGGTGATCCTGCTCTGGCAGGGAGGTTGGACTACATGATCTTTCTAGGTCACTTCCAACCCCTAACATTCTATGATTCTATGATTCTCTCCAGGTGAAAGCAAACTGAGGCATACGCTCTGGTTCTGTAGGAATAGAGAAAAAAAGCATTAGCAAAGTCAAAGGTAGCATACCACTTAGCTGCCATTGATTCCAATTCATACTGGAGTTCTAACATGTCTGGTATGGCAGCACTCATCGCTGGTGTAACCTCATTCAGGTCACACTAATCCACTGTTAATGTCCATTCCCCATTAGTTTTCTGCACTGGCCATATAAGACTGTCAAAGGGTGAGCGAGTTTTGCTAACCACCATTTGACCCTCTAGTTGACGGATCAGCTTCTGGATAGGAGCTAAAGAGTCTCGGTTGGTGCGATATTGTCATTGATGCACCGTTCCAGTAGCAATTGTCACCTTTTGATCCTCAACTCTCATCTTACCCACAGCAGCAGACTCCTTTGAAAGTTCAGGCAAGATAGTCAGCTGTTTCTTGTCCTCAGTCTCTACAGCTGCTATACCAAAGACCCATCAATACCCTTTTGGGTCCTTATAATACCCTTTCTTGAGGAAGTCTATGCTAAGGATGCACGGAGCATCTGGACTAGTCTCTGTATGATGCCTTTCCCACTTATTCCCAGTTAGACTCACTTCAGCCTCTACTACAGTCAGTTCTTGAGATCCTCCTGTTACTCCAGTAATGGTAACAGATTCAGTCCCTTTATGATTCAATGGCAATAGGGTGCACTGTGCACCAATATCTACCAAGGCTCTATAACTTTTTGGTTCAAATGTGCCAGGCCATCGAACCCACACAGTCCGATAAACTCTTTTGTCCCTCTCCTCCACCTGGCTAGAGGCAGAGCCCCTCTAATTCTCTAATTCCAAGGGTAGTACCCACAATTGGCAACTAGTTTGTGTACTTCACTGGGTTTACACGGTTTACCTGTTTCACAGGCTGTACATATTTACAGAGTTTACACAGTTCACAGGGTGTGTGCAGTTCACAGGATTTGCACAGTTTACAGGATTTGTATGGACTACAGGAATTACGTTTTCATTCCTCTACTCACATTTTGATCTGAGGCCCATGTACTTGAATCAGAGGACTGCTCACAGTGGACTGGAGCAGCCTCCCTTCTGGAAGAATTTTCTTTCTTTCCTTGTAAGTAGAGTACTCGTGCCTGTAGATCAGAGGTAGGTTTTTCATCCCTTCTGCTCTTTTTCTCTCCAAAGGCATGGAGGACAGACCACAGGGTACATCGTGACACGTACTCTTCCTGTTTATCTGGTCTCATAGAAGAGTGTATTCTAGTGGCTTCAACACGGGTCCACTCAGGGGAGGAATAGCATCTGTTCTCCTTTCTCTATATTTTTTCAATCAGTTTTTCATCTGATCTCTTCAGGGCTGATACATGGACCCGTAGAGAACCAGAGACACTGTCTTCATACTGTTGTGCTCTTCTGGCCACTTCAGTCACAGTTGGTGCCTCGCCATCTGTTCCCCAGACCACCGCTGACAATATGTGGGAATACGCTGCTGGGGCACTCTGCACAAACTTCCGCAACATGGGTCACTGGCATGGGATTGCATCAGGGTTTATTACTCCTCTGTCACTGTAAATCACCTGTCGCACAGCTAATTCTCTCAGGTACTTAATACCTTTTTCCATGGTGGTCCATTTGCTTGGGCGGCATTCGATGCCCTCCTTAAAGGGGTACCTGGATTTTACTGCTGACAAGAGTCACCTCCAGAGAGTGAGGGTGTTGCTCTTTCTTGCAAGCTCCTGATCAATGCTTCCGTCTCTGGCCAGGGATCCCAACTGCCTGGCTACTCTACTATCCACTTCGATGGACTTGGCCCCAATATCCCAGAATTGGAGCAGCCAGCTGGTCAGTGGCTCACCTTCAGGACGGCTATAGTCCTGTCTCAGATTTCTCAGCTCCTTCATAGGTAAAGATTTGATGGTAACCTCTGCTTCTGATGACTTCCCATCTGATGGGTTTGCTTGATGATAATGACCTGCTCTGTCATCATCTGACAACATTGGACAATCTGTTTTTGTTAAGTGTTTCCTTCCAGTTTCAGGGGGGTCAGGCTTCACATCTGATTCCAACCCATACTCAGATTCAGCTTGAGAAGGACGCTCTCCCTGCTTTGTCACTGGACTTGGCTGGTTTGTTCGTTTTCTTTTCCTCACAGGGGCAACTTGTACAGGTGCAGATTGACTGGGAGTGGCCACAGTGGGTGTAGCTGAAGGGTTTGTTGCTGGAGGTGAAATAGATAGTAATATAATCTTTTGGTAATGACCATTTCCACCATTCTCACAATTTAATGGAATTCTATATACCGGTGGAGTCAGATTTACATACTGGGGAGAAGTAGAACTTCCAGATAAAAACCAAAAGTATTCTTAATAACAAACTCCACTATGTAATGCCAGTAGTACAGAGACAGACTCACTACCCAATTCAGCGCAACATAAATCAGTGATAAATACCATAGGTAAGCAATGGCTTTCACCCAGTGCCCAGAACCAATAAATTTAAAATAAACAGTGAGAATAAGCAAACAATAACATAACGCATACGGAATGTAAGGGAACAGTACAGCATTTAATTCTGAAAGAAACCCTAAAAAGGCACAAACTAACACTGCTCTCAGAAATTACATCATTTAACCAGTCTGGTTTAGTTTCCAATTCTTAAAGATGCTCAGGAAAAAAAAGTGATACTCTCTCAAGTGAGTGAACTGGAATTTGAATTATTTGGGCAATCTATCAGAGCTCCGATCGTGCCCCACACTGGGTTCCAATAAATCTGTCACGGTTTACTTTCTGGGCAGCCTGCTAGACCTATAACAGACACTCTCTTTTAACTCCTCTCCCTCCACAAAGGGGAAGAGAAAGAGAATAAGGGAGAGAGACTTAGCAATAAGAAAAGGAAACTTGAACAGCTTTAATGAAAATAATAATAATATAAATGGAATATCGTCATGGTTTAGGGTCAGGGCAGCCCCTTAGACCTATAACAGACCCTCTCTGTTAACATCCCTCCCTCCCCAAAGGGGAAGAGAAAGGGAATAAGGGAGAGAGACTTACTGATTAGAAAAGGAAACTAGAACAGCTTTAATGAAAATTAAATTAATAAATATTAAAATGTAATATATACAAATATATATACAAAACCAGTATCAAACCCAACACCCCCACACCGCCCCATGGCAATTGTGCCACCATCGCCACTGATGCTGCGGAGCAGACACTGGGCAAGTCCCAGACTGGGCCCCATAGCATATAGGAAGCATGTTCAGGGACTCGATTCTGGTACTGGATTCAGGAACGCACAGATCAGGATCAAAGTCAGAACAGAGTCCTCCTTGGATGCCAGCCATTGAAGAAGCAAGAAAGAAACCAGAAAAAGACCTGAGCTGAGCCAAGCAGGGGCTTGACTGTCATGATCCCTAGGCTTTATATAGAATATGACATATATGGGATGGAATACCCTGTTGGACAGTTTAAGGTCACCTGTCCTGCCTGCTCCTCCCTGCAGGTGCAGCCTTTTACTTTCTGCACTTCCCTATGTTGCCGCGATTGAGAGACGGAGACCCTGCTAGGTGGAAGTTAGATCT
>JANVCC010009740.1:395474-417859 GCA_025345505.1 Todiramphus chloris collaris
GACCTTCTCTCGGAGTTCCTTCTGGATCAGGCAGATCATTCCCTTCACTATGTTGTACACAAGATCTAGCAGTGGCCTCGGCCTGTATACCAATCCTCAGTATTAACTCTAAACATTTGGTGTTATCACTGATATAATTAGAAACTGTGTCTGAAAACATGCTTCTAACTTCATGAAGTGCAGTTAGATAGAACTTAGCTGAAACATAAAATCACTGAAAAGAATTAGTTCTGTTCTCACTCAAACCAGGACAGGCCTGAACTTACATATAGATGTATAGGTGTTTAGAGGAATATTTTATATCAGTGTATATAAAATTCATGTTATATAGCATTTATTTTTATTTAGCATATGTATTACAGAATAAGCATATATTAATAAGCAATAGCAAGAACCACTGGTGTACAAAAGGAGCTGTTGCCCTAGCTATACTAGGTAATATCAGCATTTTAATTTAGATAAGAGAGGGCTTTGAAGGAAATCTGATCACTCCTGCTTAGCACATGAATGTTCACATCACTGACCAGTATCAGTGCACAGAAACTGCATTTCTTTATGATTAAACTAAACCAGAAGACACACCCTAGAAATGCATTGACTGTATTCCCAAAGCTAATGGACATTTAACAGAAAACCAGATCAGAGCTAGTCCAAAAAAACCCTCATGAAACACATCTGTCTCTTGTATAGAAAATCGTACATTCAGCAGGTAACAATCCGAAATCGGTGAGCCTGGCCTTTATGTATATAATAAGTTGATTAGAGTATGCCACTTTTCTAGTTTGACCTATGTTTCAGCCTTTATGCTTGAATCTTCTCTCATCCAGTTTGTGTGGTGTCTAGTCACCCAGGGAAGGGCAGGAGTGCCATCAGTGTTTGCTTATCATACCACACCTAATCCAATCTATTTTACTTCATATTCAGTACATGTACTGGACAGAAGCAGCTGCACAAGTAAAAGATAAAGTTGGAGTGATCGTGTTAATACACCTTTATACCTGTATGGAAGTTGAAGTCTGTTTTACTTAGGTCAAGCCAGAACCTTTTAAAAATATTATATAACAGGGAACTCCTTTCTCTTCTTTTATGTTTGCACTCTTTTGGCTGACCAACTTCAGTACAGCCTGTTCAGAAATTGACAACTGTGTTAATTACCTCACTCTGAAACCCACTGTGTTGCCCTAATATCTCAGATGATAGATCTGTCACATCAGAAAAGGTGACAGGGCATGGGAGCTTATATGTCCTTCCAACAGCTAGTTCAATAAAAAAATGTTCCATGAAAGCAAGACCTGGTGACTCTCCTATTCTGCAGGTGATTTCTCTACAGAAAAATAAATTTTTATTGTTTCATAGCTTTCAGAAGAGAAAATTGATTCTTTGGAAACTTGTTACTTAGAAGATAAATATACCATTATATCTTCTATAATATTAATGTTTCTCATAACAAAGAATCCCAAATCACTTTTTATACCAATTACCTCCCTGGGAAAGGCTATTGAAATAATAGGTTGTTGTTGATGCCTAGTAACATACAGGTCTATCATATTTAGTTTAGAACAAGAAGAGTCTTAAGATTAGTTAACTTAGCAAGAGAGTGTAGTGAGTCTGGCTGAGTTGCTTTTCCCCATCCAGCCCTCATGCTGCAGTACTGGGAGCTGGAGGGTGTTGATAACACACCCGTGTTATGACTGCCAGTGCTCACACGGCACCAGAGGCTGGGGGGACAAGGTGTGGGAGGGGATACAGCTGACCTGAGCTGACCAGTGGGATATTCCATACTATATGATGTTATCAGCTCAACTATAAGGGGAGAGGGCAGGAGGAGGATGGGGGGGCATTCGGCTTTGTCCTCCAAGAGGTCCTACGTGTTCCTAGAGCCCTGCTTCCTGAACTCGGCCTGACATTGCCTGCAGATGAGAAGTAGAGAATAACATCTTAGCTATCATAACCCACGGCTCTTTTTGTCTTATTCTCTCCCTGCGTGCCGTGCTGAAGTGGGTTGCGGGGAGTGATAGAAGAGCTTGGTGGGCACCTGGTGCCGTCCCAGGGTCAACCCACCACAATCATGAAAGAAGACTATAGTTACAGAATTACCACTGGCTACAGCTCATCTCTCAAGGTGAGGAGCACAATCACCATTTAGGTTTCCCAGTTTCTTAAAACAGCTTCATTTCCTCAAAACTGACTCCAGCAGACTTACTTATAAAAGACATTTGAACCAAGGCAGCTTCTTATGTCTGATACTGATGAGGTAGGTCCCATGCTGGGAGAGGTAGCCACTGAGTCTCTTCCCTCTTCAGTCCCATTATGCAGGCAACAGAGGTCAAGAGAGCGTTAAATCATTTGAAGATGAAATCAAGGTTGTAGGCAATGGTATCAGCACCCTGGCAGCTTTGCCACAGCTGGAGGGTCCCAGGAAGAGGAAGGAAAAAGCAAATGCTCCTGAGTAGGATGAGGAAGAACAAAAATGATTGAAAGATGAAGAGTTGGCAAAGGCCACTGCCTTCACTGACAGCCTCAGAAGTCAGAGTCTGTATTAGATTATGCTATCATCTCACTTCATGTTAAAGAACAGATCTTCAAGAACAGTTAAATGACAGGAAATACAAGACCCATTCATCTTCACTGGGACGAGCATGCCTAAGCTACTTAAGCATTTTTGAGAATCTCAACCTAAATATTTTTTGCACATCAAAAGTGAAAAGGTTGTCTAACTTGAGTCACATTCTGTCCTGGTTTGAGTGAGAACAGAAATAATTCTGTTCAGTGATTTTACTTTTCAGCTCAGTTCTTCTAACTAACTGCACTTTCTGAAGTTAGCAGCCTGTTCTCACAGACAGTGTCTGCTTCTAGCAGTGATAACACCCTATGTTTAGAGTTACTACCAAGGATTAGTATGCAGACCAAGGCCACTGCTAGATCTTGTGTAGCATATTGGGGGGTGCAGAAAATTGAAAGGCCATACCTGCAGGGAGAAGCGGACAGGGCAGGTGACCCTAAACAGACCAATGAGGTATTCCATCCCATATATGTCATATTTGGTATAAGGATGAGGAATCTGAAGGGTCTGTGGCTCTTCTCCCCTCTTGGACCGCTTTTGACATCTTTGCTTGGCTTGGCTTGGTTCTTCTTTTGGTTCCCTCCTTGGAGCATCCAAGGAGGACTCTGTCCTTTCTGCATTCAATAATGATCTGTGTGTTCCTGAATCCAGCACTGGAATCCAGCTCCTAAACACATCTCCCATCTGCTCCTGGGCCCAGTATGGGACTCCTCCGGTGCCTGCTCCACAGCATCAGTAGTGACAGTGATGTAATTACCATCAGGGGGTTGGGTTCGATAATGTTTTTGTATATATTTTTATATATTAAATTTTTATTATTCCTATTTTCATTTTCATTAAAACTGTTCTAGTTTCCTTTTCTAATGGCTAAATCTCTCTCCCTTATTCCCTTTCTCTTTCCCCTTTGGGGAGGGAGGGGGTTTAACAGAGAGCATCTGTTCCAGGTCTAAGGGGCCGCCCTGAACCGAAACCGTGACATATCCAAGGAAGACCCTGTCCATTCTACCCTTGATCACAATCCATGTGTTCCTGAATCCAGTTCCAGAATCCAACTGCTGAGCCAGGTTCCCATCTACCACATTGTCCAGCCTGGGACTTCCCCAGTACCTGCTCCACAGCATGATTGTTGACAGTCATATAATTGCCATTGGGGGGGTAAGTTTGATACTGGTTTTATATATATCTGTGTATATTCCATTTCATTATTATTTTTATTAAAGCTGTTGTATCTTTCTTTTCTAAATGATAAATCTGTCTCTCTTATTCCCTTTCCCTTCCCCTGTGGGGAGGGAGAGAGGTTAACAGGCAGCATCTCTTATACGTCTGTGTAGTGGGTCTGGCTGAGCTGCTTTTCCCCATCCAGCCCTCATGCTGCAGTACTGGGAGGTAGAGGGTGTTGATAACACACCCGTGTTATGACTGCCAGTGCTCACACGGCACCAGAGGCTGGGGGGGGCAAGATGGGAGAGGAGATACAGCTGACCTGAGCTGACCAGTGGGATATTCCATACCATATAACGTCAAATAAACTATAAGGGGAGAGGGCAGGAGGAGGATGAAGGGGCATTTGGCTTTGTATTCCGATCAACTGCTACGTGTTCTGGAGCCCTGCTTCCAAGACTTGGCCTGACATCGCCTGCAGATGGGAAGTAGAGAATAACGTCTTTATCTATCATACATACAGCTCTTTTATTTTCGTCTTATTCTCTCCCTGCGTACTGTGCTGACAGGGGTTGGGTGGACTGATAGAAGGGCTTGGTGGTCACCTGTTGCCCAGTCAGGGTAAACCCACCACAGTTCCTTTTGGCACCCAACGTGGGGCACAAGCAGCTGCTTTTCTATTGCGTGCTTTATATATTAGTAGCAAACTCCTGTGCAGGCCACGGAGTTTGCTTGTGCTACTTATCTGGTGTTTTGTTAACATGTTTACAGAAACACTGTCTCTTTGCTCTGCTTCTATACTGAATGCCTCAATGTGCTGGGGAAGCTTCTGTCTCAAGAGGATGAAGGGAATCGGGAGCACCCTGGCACAAATAGTAACGATGTGTTTCATGCTGGCATCGATGGCTTTGCTGCGTCGGGGGGGGCTACCTTGGGGAGAAAATGATTGAATATATCTCTCTCTTTCTAGCGGAAATTGATGTAGATGATTTTATTGTGCATGCTTCCGAGGTCCTCGTCCACCCTTACGTGAGCTTCTTAATACTACTAATCAATATCGTTGGCCTAATCCGGGTTGTGTGGAGTCTGATCCCAGTTTGGCGTGAGAGGAGACAAGTTTCGGGTGGGGTGACACCGAAATGTGCCCTGAGGCGGCCTGTCCCTGGGTGGCAAGGGGTCTGGCAGGATTTGGGCAGGTTCCTAGGATGGTTGTCACCTCCTGTAGCCTGGGACTTTACCCCCGAACATGCAAGCAACCCTGTCAAGCTGACACAACATCTAATAGAAGGGTGCCTTGTCTACACCGATGAAAACCAGCAGCTCTTAGCGCTGTACTGGGGCCTGGCCTGTGCCTATCAAGCCACAGTTCAGCACTCTCAGAGGACTGTGGTTGAGGCAGGGACCCAAACTACATCTGAAGACACCCAGGTTAAGATAGGGAATGAAACAACTACAACTGCCAAAGTTGCCCCAGTAGTGAAAAAGAAGCAGTGGACAAGGAGAAGAACAGTCCCCTACCCTCTATTAGTGAGAGATGAGGAAGAAGAGGAAACGCTCAACCAACAAGCTGGACTCTGAAAAAGGACACTGGAGGAGGGAGTAATGGAATTGAAGCTGGAGGCAGAAACCACCCGGTCCCTGAATTCATCAGAACTTCGAGACCTGAAGAAAGATTACAGCCGCCAGATAGGGGAACGGATTGTTACCTCATGTGGAGGAAAGTGTTTGAGAATGCACCAGCATCGTACTCTGCCAGCTTGGCAGCAACGTATTATCCACAAATGGATAACCCAACTGTGGAAACTGTTTCTTCCTGGGCTTCAGAACTTTGAAGAGAGTCTTGGTACCTCCACGTCCCTAAGGGCTAGCACCTTGGATATCAGGAGTCCCCCAAGGAATCAGTCAGTCAGAGGGAAAGGGAGCCCCAGGCGTATGCCACATGGTACACTCTGGTTCTTTCTGCGTGACCAGGGGGAGGACATGAGGAAGTGGGATGGTGAACCAACCTTTAAGCTGGAAGAACATGTATGTGAGCTGAGAGGGAAGACAGTCGTTAAAATGGGGCCATCCAAGAAGTCCATTAATGTAGTCAGTGTCGAAACCCAAGAAGGCAATCGACGATCCTACAGATATGGGAAGAATAAAATGATCTCCACCGAGACTGATGAGGGGACTTCTGGTTTGACACAGCAAGGGTTAGACAGTGAATATTCTGACTAGGAAGAGGAATAGAGGAGCCCTGCCTCTAGCCAGGTGGAGGAAAGGGACAATCGGATTTATTGGACTATGTGGATCCGATGACCTGGCACGTCAGATCCACAAATGTACAAGGTCTTGGTAGATACTGATGCACACTGCACTTTAATGCCATCAAAATACAGAGGAGCGGAGCCCATAAGTATTTCTGGGGTGACAGGGGGATCCCAGCAATTGACAGTATTGGAAGCTGAAGTGAGCCTGACTGGTAGGGAGGAGTACAAACACCTCATTGTGACTGGCCCAGAATCCCGTACATCCTTGGCATAGATTATCTTAGGAGAGGCTATTTCAAGGATCCAAAAGGATACCGGTGGGCTTTTGGTGTTGCTGCCGTGGAGGTGGAGGGAAGTGAACAGTTGTCCACCTTGCCATGTCTCTCAGAGAACCCTTCTATAGTGGGGCTGATGAAGGTTGAAGAGCAGCTGGTACCAATGGCTATGACAACGGTGCATAGGCAGCAATATCGCACCAACAGAGGTTCCCTGAGTCCTATCCAGGAATTGATTTGTCAGCTGGAGAGCCAGGGAGTGATCAGCAAAACTCATTCACCTTTCAACAGCCCCATATGGCCTGTGCAAATGTCAAATGGAGAATGGCGATTGACAGTGGACTGTCGTGGTCTGAATGATGTTACACCAATGCTGAGTGCTGCTGTGCCAGACATGATGGAACTTCAGTATGAGCTGGAGTCCAAGGCAGCCAAGTGGTACACCACGACTGACATCGCTAATGCATTTTTCTCCATTCCCATAGCACCAGAGTGCAGGCCACAGTTTGCCTTCACCTGGGGGGGAGTCCAGTACACCTGGAATCGATGCCCCAGAGGTGGAAACACAGCCCTGCCATCTGTCACAGACTGATCCATACTGCACTGGAGGAAGGTGGGACTCCAGAGCATCTCCAGTACATTGATGACATCATCGTATGGGACAACACAGCGGAAGTAGTTTTCAAGAAAGGGAAGAAAATAATTGTAATCCTTCTGGAGACTGGTTTTGCTATGAAGCGAAGCAAGGTGAAGGGGCCTGTGCAGGAAATCCAGTTCCTTGGAATAAAATGGCAGGATGGTCATCGACACATCCCGATGGACGTGATCAATAAGATAACAGCAATGTCTCCACCAACCAACAAAAAGTAGAGACAGGCTTTCCTGGGTGCTGTGGGTTTCTGGAGAATGCCTATTCCAGATTACAGTCTCATTGTGAGCCCTCTCTACCATGTGACCCGGAAGAAGAATGACTTTAACTGAGGCCCTGAACAGCAACAGGCCTTTGAACAAATTAAACAGGAGATTGTGCATGCTGTAGCCCTTGGGACAGTTGGACAGGACCAAATATAAAAAACATACTCTACAGCGCAGCCGGGAAGAATGGTCTTACCAGGAGCCTCTGGCAGAGGGCACTCCGGGAGACACAAGGCCGACCTCTGGGTTTTTGGAGTCGAGGATACAGGGGATCTGAGGCCAACTATACTCCAACGGAAAAGGAGATACTGGCGGCATATGAAGGAGTTCGAGCTTTCATAGTTTGTTAGGGGTTGGAAGGGACCAAGAAAGATCATCTAGTCCAACCCCCCTGCCGGAGCAGGATCACCTATAATAAGTCACACAGGAACGTGTCCAGGCAGGTTTTGAATGCCTCCAGAGAAGGAGACTCCACAACCCCCCTGGGCAGCCTGTTCCAGTGTTCTGTCACCCTTACCATAAAAAAGTTTTTTCTTATATTTATCCTAAACCTCTTATTTTCCAACTTTCTCCCATTGCCCCTTGTCCTAACATTGGATGACACCGAGAACAGTCTGGCTCCATCCTCCCTAAACTCGCCCTTTATATATTTATAGACATTAATGAGATCCCCCCCTCAGCCTCCTCTTGTCCAGGCTACAAAGACCCAGCTCTCAGCCTCTCCTCATAAGGGAGATGCTCCACTCCCTTAATAATCTTGGTGGACCTGCGCTAGACTCTCTCCAGTAGCTCAATGTCTTTCCTGAACTGAGGTGCCCAGAACTGGACACACCATTCCAGGTGGGGCCTCACCAGGGCGGAGTAGAGGGGGAGGAGAACGTCCCTCGACCTGCTGATCACACTCTTCTTAATGCACCCCAGGATGCCATTGGCCTTCTTGGCCGCAAGGCCGCATTGTTGGCTCATGGTTATCCTCTTGTCCACCAGGACCCCTAGGTCTTTTTCCCCAGAGCTGCTTTCCAACAGATCAGCCCCCAGCCTATACTGATACATGGGGTTGTTCTTCCCCAGATGCAGCACTTTACACTTGCTTTTATTAAATTGCATTAAATTTCTCCCTGCCCAGCTCTCCAGCCTATCCAGGTCACGCTGGATGGCAGCACAACCTTCTGGAGTGTCAGCCAATCCTCCCAGTTTTTTATCATCAGCAAACTTGCTGAGGGTACACTCTATCCCTTCATCCATATAATTTATGAATATATTGAACAGTATTGGACCAAGCACTGACCCTTGGGGGACACCACTAGTCACAGGCCTCCAGCTAGACTCTGCTCCACTAACCACAACTCTCTGAGTTCTGTCCTTCAGCCAGTTCCCAATCTACCTCACTGCACAATCACCCAATCCACCCTTATTAAGCTTGGCTGTGAGGATACCGTGGGAGACAGTATCAAAAGCCTTGCTGAAGTCAAGAAATACCACATCAACTGCTCTACTCTCATCTATCCAACTACTTATGCAATCATAAATGGCTATCAGATTAGTCAAACATGATTTCCCCTTACGGAATCCATGTTGACTACTCGTGATAAGCCTCCTTTCCTCCACGTTCTTTGAGATGGTGGCAAGAACAAGCTGTTCCATCACCTTTCCAGGGATGGAGGTGAGGCTGACCGGCCTATAGTTACCCAGGGCCGCCTTTTTGCCCTTTTTGAATATTGGAATGACATTGTCCTTCCTCCGGTCCTCAGGCACCTCTCCTGATCTCCAGGACCTCTCAAAGATTATGGAGAGCGGCCTAGCAATGACCTCAGCCATCTCCCTCATCACTCACGGGTGTATCCCATTGGGGCCCATGGACTTGTGGATATCCAGTTTGTTCAAGTGATCTCTAACCCAAGCCTCTTCGACAGAGGTAGAAACTTCCTCCCTCCAGATTTCCTCTGTGGTCTTGAAGGCCTGGGACTCCTGGTAGCTGGCCTGAGTAGTAAAGACCAAGGCGAAGGTGGCATTCAGTAATTCAGCCTTCTCTCTGTCCTCAGTCACCAGGGCACCCACTTCATTCAGCAGCAGGCCCACATTTCCTCTAGACTTCCTTTTACCTCCAACATACTTGAAAAAGCTTTTCTTGTTGTCCTTGACCTCCCTCGCCAGGTTTAGTTCTAGAGAGGCCTTAGCTTTCCTTGTTGTATCCCTGCATCTTCTGACAACCTCCCTGTATTCTTCCCAAGTGGCCTGCCCCTCCTTCCATGTTCTGTATAATTCCTTCTTCTGCTTAAGTTTATGTAGTAGCTAGCTTCTCAGCCATGCAGGCCTCTTAACTCTCTTACTTGAATTCCTACTCTTTGGGATACACTGATCTTGAGACTGGAGGAAATGGTGCTTGAATATTAGCCAGCTTGCTTGGGCCCCCTTACCTGCTAAGGCCCTGTCCCATGGGACTTTTCCAAGCAGTTCCCTGAGGAGGCCAAGGTTGGCTTTTCTGAAGTCCAGGGTAACGATCCTGCTTGTGGCCCTGTGCCTACTGCCCGTAATTCTGAACTCCACCATTTTGTGGTCACTACAGCCAAGGGTACCTCCCACCTTCACATCCTCAACCAGTCCCTCTTTGTTTGTCAGTACAAGGTCTAGCAGCACTCCCCTCCTCGTCGGCTCCTCCACCACCTGCGTTAGGAAGCTATCATCAATGCTCTGGAGGAACCTACTGGACTGCAAATATCAGGGTAACTGAAGTCCCCCATGACAACCAGAGCCTGTGATTTCGAGGATACTTCCAGCTGCCTGTAGAAGGCCTCATCAGTTTCCTCATCCTGATCAGGTGGCCTGTAGTAAACATGTACTACAATGTCTCCCGTACTAGTCTCCCCCTTAATCCTAATCCACAAGCTTTCAATCTGCTCCTCATTGCCCCCCAGGGAGAGCTCGATACATTCCAATTGATCTCTCACATAGAGAGCAACTCCACCACCTCGCCTTGCCAGCCTGTCCTGAGCTGCCTCAAAAGTGATCGGAACAGAAGCACAGCTCCTCCTGGCACCCCGACTGCCAGTGCTGGGATGGATGTTCAAAGGGAGAGTCTCATCTACACACCATGCAACTGATGCCACATGGAGCAAGTGGACTGCATTGATAATACAGTGGGCTCGAATAGGGAACCCCAGTCACCCAGGGATCCTGGAAGTGATCACGAACTGGCCAGAAGGCAAAGATTTTTGGGATGTCGCCAGAGGAAGAGGTGAAACATGCTGAGGAGGGGCCCCACCATACAACACATTATCAGATGATGAAAAGCAATACGCTCTGTTCACTGATGGGTCTTGTCGCATTGTGGGAAAACATCAACAGTGGAAGGCTGCTGTGTGGGTCCCCTATGACAAGTCATTGGAGTTGCTGAAGGACGCAGTGAATCCAGTCAGTTTGCAGAAATGAAAGCCATCCAACTGGACCTAGATATTGCCGAGTGAGAAAGGTAAGCGCCATGTACTTACAATGGTGGGAGCAACCACTGGGTGGCTAGAAACATACCCAGTGCCCCATGCCACTGCCCGGAACACCATCCTGGGCCTTGAGAAGCAGATTTTGTGGCGGTATGGTACTCCAGAAAGAATTGAATCAGATAATGGAACTCATTTCCGAAATAGCCTCGTGAATGCCTGGACCAAGGAGCACAGCATCGAGTGGGTGTATCACATCCCTTATCATGCACAAGCCTCTGGGAAGATTGAAAGGTACAATGGACTGTTAAAAACCACATTAAAAGCATTAGGGGGTGGGACCTTTAAACAATGGGACAAACATCTAGCAAAGGCCACCTGGTTAGTTAACACCAGAGGATCTGTTAGCTGTCCTGGCCCTGCCCATACAAAACCCCTGCCTGTTGTGGGAGGAGATAAGGTCCCTGTAGTGCACAGTGGGAGGTGGTTGGGGAAGGCAGTGTGGATAGCCATTTGTGGGATTGTCTTTGCTCAAGGACCTAGATGTACCCGGTGGGCAATGTGGGAGGATGGTGAGACCCAGTGTGTACCTCAAGAAGTCTGGAATGTGAGTTGTATGTTGCAGGAAGTGATGTTGTAGGGAGGAGATGGAATAACAGAAAGTCAATTTCGTGAACGACCTGATGAGTACAGTGAGGACCAAGATCTAGCCGGTGTTGGTGCCCAACAATCAGACATACTACTTCTGACCTGAACATCCACCTTGACAGATGAGACTCAAGTCATAGAGTGAAAGAAGCTCATGGAATGAGGGAATTAGGACAATGGAAAGGGCTTCTTCAAATACATTGCAGAAACACTAGGGGCAATATAGGCCCACTGATGAATGAGGTGGGTGCCCTGGTGACAGAGGATACAGGGAAGGTGGAGTTACTGAATGTCCTCTTTGCCTCTGTCTATACTGCTGGAAACCATCCTCAGGACCCCCAGACCACTGAGGCCCCGGAGGAAGTCAGGATACAGGATACTTTGTTTCTCATTGATGACTGGGTTAGGGATCAACTGAGCAACCTGAATGTACATAAGTCCATGGGCATGATGCCTGATGCGATACACCCATGAGTGCTGAGGGAGCTGTCGGAAGTCATTGCTAGACCACTCTCCATCATCCTTGCTGCAAAGGGCCCTGCAGCAGGTAGTGAACATGGCCCCTTTTGGTAAAAAATAAAAAAAGGGGGAATTGTGGGAAGCCTCAGCTTGTCCGAGGGATTAGAATGTGAGTTTAGGACATGTGAACAGTGTGTGTTTAAAGTAATTAACCAGTAGCTGTTAATGGTAGCGTGTATACAGAAAGAGAAATCGTATATAACCCTGGTGAAAACGTGAATAAAGTACCCTCAACTTTGACCATATTGGTCCGTGTTGAGTTTATTTCCCACAAGTGGCGCCCAAACAGGGACTTTCTCGCTGCCATTCTTCAAAGGATTACGAGCAGCTGGAATGAGAAGGGAAAAAGAGTCGTGGGGGGACCGAACTACAGTCCGGCTGCCCCGGCCAGTGCGTCCACAGAGACAGAAAGACAGCTGTCGACTTGAAGCAGGGATCTCACCCAAAAGAGGTGAGCGGTCGGGGGAGGAGATGGGGAATATGCTCAGCAAAGAGGAAGAAGGGTTTTAAAGCTCCTCCAGCATATTGTCTCTAAGAGAGGAATTAAATATGATGAACTTTCTCTCAAGCAGCTCCTGCAATGGAGTAAGGAGAGAAATTTATTAACAAGTGTGGGTACAGCCTTTGAGCTGAGCACTTGGGAAGCTATTGGAACCTCCATATGGGACGAAATATCAGACGGGTCTAAGGACACCAAGTCGTTAGCGACCCTCTGGAAACTCATTCACAATACTTTGCAAGAGATGAAAGCAGACTGCTGCGCGGTGGTCTCGGCTTTTGCCGCTTTATCTCCCACATCGTCTGGGCTGGCAACAAAAGGGAAAAAGTCAGATACTGAGAATGTGTTTATGTTTCCGGGTGCTCCAACACCAGCGCCCACAATTACGTCTGTTAACTATAGCTTGCAGCAAGGACCGAATACTGGTCAAGATCCCAGAAAATTATAGACCAGTCAGTCTTACCTCCATCCCTGGAAAGATAATGGAGAGGCTCATTCTGGAGGTTATCTCTAGGCACATGGAAGATAAGAAGGTTATCAGGAGTAGTCAACATGGATTTACCAAGGGGAAGTCATGCTTGACTAATCTAATAGCCTTCTATGATATTGTAACTGGATGGCTAGATGCAGGGAGACCAGTGGATATAGTCTATCTTGACCTTAGCAAGGCTTTTGACACAGTCTCCCATAACATTCTTGTGGAGAAGCTTGGGAAGTATGGGATAGAAGAGCAGGTAGTAAGATGGATTAGTAATTGTTTGGACAATAGAGTCCAGAGAGTGTTGGTCAATGGTGCCAAATCCAGCTGGAGAGCTGTAACCAGTGGAGTCCCCCAGGGATCAGTGCTGGGTCCGGTCCTGTTCAACATCTTTATCAATGACATTGATGACAGGACAGAGTGTCTCCTCAGCAAGTTTGCTGATGACACAAAACTGGGAGGATAGGCAGATACACCTGAAAGCTGTGCAGCCATCTGTGGTAGTATAGGGATGTGGCGATGCGGAAGATCACGTGCTGTAACGGAAACATAGAAACCAGGTAGGATACCACCCACGAAGGGCTGGGTCTGTTACTGGTATATAAGTGCCTGTAGCCTTTAATAAAACACCATTTTGCCTTCCTCTCTATGAGATTCTGAGTCTGACAATGAACCCTCGGTGTCTCCCGGCATTTTGTCACTGAGGATAGGACACGTTAATCACAACAAGTGGTGACCCCGACGTGATCGGGACGTGATCCGCAGAGGCAGTGCGCTGGACAACGCTGAACCTCTGCAGGGGCGATGAATCCAAAAAAGGACGTTGACGTTGATTTAGTGGTACAGATATTGAAAGAATGTGTAAAGGAGGCGGGGGAGAAATGCCCGTGAAAGGATATTAAGGGAATCATCCTATGGATAAAGGGGAGAGGGTTGATTATTAACCCGCGAGATATTATGTTTGTGAATTGTGGGAAATATTTGAAAGGGAAATTTGGGAATCTGAGAAAACTGGGCACGATGGTGTGGGGTTCCATCTGGGGTAAGATATGTCATGCTATGAGTAAAAAACGTGAAGAGGCTCAAATATGGGCAGTGGCGAGAGCATCTCAATTTGGTGTGGAGCGTCCTCAGCTCCCGGGAATGAATCGGGAAACGCAAGTTTAGAGCAGGGGGCTCTAAATCTCCTAGTCCTCCTCCTAGCCCACTATCAGACAGCCCACCACCAGAAAAAAGGGCGGAATGTTATCCGGTAGAAGATAAGAACGTAAAACAGGAACACGAGTGTGGGAGTGGGAGTCGGAACCCGAGTAACGACGTAACCTCAATATGAGTATGGTCGTTCTCCTTTATTAATAGCACACACCGTGTTTATATAGTCTAGCAAACAAGCCACATGTGCAAACAAACTTATTATTGGTTACAAGTTCTCGGCCACCATGCAAGTCCTCCTCTGGATTGGTGGTCAGCTATTGTTCTCGTGGTTACACACAACTCCGTCTGCGGGACTTAGATACTCCCTTTGTTACTCCCTTCTTTACTCCCTTCTTTACTCCCTTCTCAAGGACGTTCAAAGGCAAGGCACGTCCTCCCTCTCAGATGCTAAGGGAACGTCCTCCATCTTAGATATCAGGGGAAAGACTGGATTGGTCACTCCAAGAAGTTCATGTCCTCCTCTGGCACGCAGCCATTCCTCCACACACGAGTACTTATACCAGGCAGATGAGTTGATTGATTTAGAGCAGAAATTTACGGTTGCAGAGCGTGAGCAGCCGGGGCAGGATAGGGTGGAGGAGAGTGATGTGTGGGATGGAGAGCATAAAAAATGGCCGGCAGGGTCAGAAAAGAAGCAAGGAAGACATAAAAAGCAGTCGTTAGGGTTACGAGAGGAGCAAGGAGACAGATTGTGCAGAATAGACAAATCAGGGGACAACACCCAAACATGGCGCTGGTCAGAACAGCCGCCGAGCTGTTCAGATGCGGCAACTTCCTCTTCTTCTGACTCAGATGAGGAAGAAGAATCAAAGGGGCATGATGACGCAGCCAGCGACATACTATCCTATGCGGACTGGTTGCCTAGACACATTATCACACAGGGAGGAGCAAGGTCAAAAACACATTCAACACTGCTAAATAAAGGCAAGGGTAGAGTTTATCAAACTAGCAAAGGGAGAGCTCTAATCAACAGAAGGGAGGAAGCTGGAGGAGAGAGAGCTGAGCTGCAGGAGGAATCTGTGGTAAATTCAGATACCATGACTGCCCTTATGGAACAAATGCAAGCAGCAGTTCGGCAAATGCAGGATATGGTACAAGAGCAGAAAAGGGTACTTCCATTATCACAGCTCCCTGTAGAACAAAGCACAGAAAATACAGATACCAATACAGATAGAAAGGGGATGACAGGAACAGATTGGTCTTTAATAGCAGAGAAGTGTAAACTGGAGGGCATTCGTTTGGCTCCTCTCACAGCTTTCCCAGTTATAGTAAACCAACAGGGAGACAATGAATGGGTGCCGTTAGATCACAAAGTAGTTACTTCATTGTTTAAGTCAGTTCAAAATAATGGGCTTTCACATCCTGAGACCCAATTATTAATTGATATGGCAATAGCAACACCGGTCATTCCGGAAGATGTACGGACCTTGGCTAAGACAGTCTTGTCACCCTCAATATTAACGTTGTTTTTAGAACATTGGGCTACACTTATTAGACAGAAACTTCAAGAAGCAGAAGCAGATCGTCATCATGAATTACATGGAGTAACTTTTGACCAATTAACGGGCACAGGTGCCTTTGCAACACAGCAGGCTCAAACACGCTTACGTGGTACAATACTGCAAGCAACGACACAAGCTGCTGCGAACCACATTTGTTGCGGTGAGTCAATATGAGCATGCAAAGGAACCATGGATGACCATTAAACAAAAGCTAAATGAACCATTTTTAGATTTTGCAGACAGGCTTCAGAGGGCGATAGTTCTAATTTGCCATCAGTTACTCACGATGTAGTATTGCTAGAGGCTTTGCGTAGTAATGCTAACCCAATTGCACAAAGTATTTTACGGACTCTGTCAACATCGATGCCGTTGCCTCGTTTACTACGAACAGTTGCACTGCAGGAGAAAGCAGGTCCATCAGGAACACCAACCCCAATGGTACAAGTCGCAACCGCACAGGACTGTCATCAATATAGACAACCTGGTCGCATTAAGCATATGTATCCGTACCCTCAACTGTGTTGGCGCTGTGGTAAATCAGGCCACTTTGCCCATGATTGCCGATCATCTAGGCCATTGGGAAACGCCTGTCGGGCTCCCTTTTACCGGGGCGAGGGAGCTCGCCATCCAGTGCCCTGTCCACAATTAACACAATTAGTACGTCCCCAGGGAGTCCAGCAATCAACAGCTATGTTACAGGAACAACAAGGGGGACTGCGAGCAGAGCAGACGGCAATCAAGTATTACGATATGCAAGATCCAGCTGTGTGCCTGACAGAGGACTCACTGCACTTCTAACAATTCCATTGTTTCAGCTCCCGCTATTGACCGTGTATGCAACACGAGAGACAGGAGGTAAGACAATGACAATACATTATGATGCATTGCTAGATACAGGAGCAGACATCACAATAATTACAACACAGATTTGGCCTAAGGAATGGCCACGACAACTAGGCCCAGTGATATATGGAATAGGAGGGGAACAGCAAGTGACAATCTCAATGGACTTCATTACCTTCAAAAGTGTATGATGCTGATGGTTCACCCATAGAAGCCTCAGTGAAACCAGTTGTCCTAGCAGAGGGTAGACCTCTTTTAGGAAGAGACTTTTGTGCCCAGGTCAATTTGAAAATAATAAATTTGTAATGGGGGCCACTGTCAATTTGCAGCAAATAACGCCTATCAAAATGATATGGCTGACAAATGAGCCAGTGTGGGTTGAACAGTGGCCCTTGACACAAGAAAAATTACAAGCAGTCAGTGAATTAATACAAAGAGAATTATCAGCTGGGCATATACTACCTTCAACAAGCCCTTGGAACACACCGATATTTGTCATATGAAAGAAAGCAGCAGGACAGTGGCGATTGCTGCATGATTTAAGAGCAGCGAACAGACAATTGCAGGATATGGGCCCACTGCAACCAGGTCTGCCAAAGGTTAGCATGATACCAAAGGACTGGGCAATCACCAGTATAGACATAAAGGACTGGTTTTTTTGTTTTGTTTTGTTTTTCCCTATACCACTGCATCCTGAGGATTCACCACGATTTGCTTTTACTGTCCCGTCCATAAACAACATCGTGCCTGCGGAACGATATCAATGAACAGTATTGCCTCAGGGAATGAAAAATTCACCGACACTCTGTCAACTGTATGTAGATAGTGCTATAAAGGTGACCAGAAAGTGGTTTGGGCCTACAGCATTGCTGATACACTATATGGATGACATCTTGATAGCAGCAGAGCAACAAGATACGGCGAGCTAATTTTGGCTCATGTAAAAGATGAGCTGAGAAAGGCAAATTTAACAATAGCTGACGCAAAGGTCCAACGTTCACCAGGGGTGAAATATTTAGGCATGTACATTGGGCCTGAGGATGTGAAACCACAGACTATAAAAATACAAGCTGAGCCTTGAATAATTCATGATATTCGGCAAATAGTAGGTAGTATACAATGGATTAGGAATTTATTCCAATCACACAGGACATGATGCAAACGTTGTATACTTTACTACAGGGAAAGAAGTACCCGCAGGACACACTCACACACCTCAGACATACGACTCTGCCTTGAGAACATACTACAACTTATGGTTGATAGCCATGTAGCCAGCATTAATTTGAAATTAGATGTCCTAGCTCTTATGGGAAGCACCAAACAGGGTATGATTGGGTACCGGGGTCAAAAGGTAGCCTGGGAGGGATGTCAAAGATTTACAGCTTTGACATGGTTTATGACATCAGGAAAAAGGGCATTTGTCAGCTGACCAACTATGCTGGCAAATATGATCACTAAGGCCCGTTTAACTGCGCAGGCTACCTTGGGAAGAGAGCCTATTGTCATTGTAATGCAGTGTACATCAAGTAGTTTTGAAAAGGCCTTAAGCCTTTCACCAGCCCTTCAAATCGCATTAGCAGATTATCCTGGACAGGTTCAATGTTTAGAACATATCGAATGGGTACAGCAATTAAGTACATTTAACATCGATCTTGCACAGCATGTAAGTGACAAAACAAATGATGGCCCCACATATTTTACCGATGCATCTTCTCTAACATCAACAGCGGTGGTGGTATGGCAGGAGGACAGGGAGTGGAAGAAACGTACATATACTGACAAAAGTAGATCACTGCAGTGGTTAGAAGCAAAAGCTGTAGAGATGGCATTACAACAGAACAGAAACCTCATCGTGAATATAGTAACAGATTCTTATTATGTATATAAATTAATTTTATCAATGTCAACATCAGGAACACCATATTCTGAGATTGCAGTAATGCTAGATGCAGCGTTACAGAATCGAACACAGGCATGCGCAATTATGCACACGAACAGTCATATAGACTACCCCAGTATCTATAAAGAAGGGAATGACAAGGCAGACTTAGCAGCAAAGGGTGTGTGGACTTTACAGCAAGCCCGAATATTGCATGAAGAGTTGCATATGGGAGCAAAGAGCTTAGCAAAAACTGCAGGGATATCATTTTCACAAGCTTGAGAAATCGTAGCAATGTGTCCACACTGTCAGACCTCACCGTTATGGCAAATGGGAGTCAACCTGCTGGGATTGGCTCCCTCAGCGATTTGTCAGACAGATGTTACAGTCTATGAACCTTTTAAGCCAAATTCTAATCTGTTTGTAACTATTCATACCTATAGTGGCGTTTTAGTTGTTACAGCTAAAAGGAGAGCCCGTGCGAAAGAGACAATAATGCATTGGCAGACAGCTATGGCGTGGCTGGGAAAGCCTGATAGCATCAAAACAGATAACGGACCAAATTTTGTGGCCCAATCTGTAAAAGACTGGGCACATCGTTGGAATATTATCATCACACATGGTATCCCCTATAATTCAACAGGTCAGGCAATTATAGAGCAGGATCACTGTACACTGAAAGAATCTTTCAATCGCATCATAGAAAAGAAATCACATGTCCCTTTAGATCAGCAGGATGTTGTCTTAATGAAGGCGCTATATCTCTGGAATCAATTTGATAGACATGGAATAGACTGTATGCCCATGAAAATACACTATAATCTTCCCACGACCAAGGTAAAGCCAAAGGTGTTAGTACATTTTCCAGGAACAGATATATGGTCACCTGGGTGGTCACTGGTTGTTCTTGGTCGAGGATACACAGCTGTATCTCATCCTGATGAACTAGAAGTATGGTGGCTACCTGCAAGATGCGTTCGCCCTGACATGCAGAGCCAGGGGCAGAACAGGCAACTTCCAAATACAGACCAGAATGCAGGCCCTCCTGATGACGACCAGAATGCCGACCGTCAACCGAATGATCCTTCTGGTGATGGCCAGGACACCGACCGTCAGGTAGATGGTCTGTCTATAGGCAAAGACTGGGATGGTCCTTCCACAAGCAGAGACTGAACTTTGAGTTTCTTTGTTATGGAGTCAGAAAGTTAAAGCCCTTAAGGCTATTTTAGAATTAATAACTGATGTAAATTTCTATTTAATATTAGTACCTGATAGAATTGTAATGTAGAATTTGTTTGCTAGATGTATTTCCTATGGCATCACTGGAGACTCCGCCCACTTTAAAGCAGCATCTGATTTGGGCTCTGTCCAGTAACTGGCCATTACCGGACCTACCCCTTGTCAGCATCCGATTTGGGCTCTATCTGGTAACTGGCCATTACCAGACCAACCCCTTATCAGCATTCGGTTTAGGCTCTGTTTGGTAACTGGCCATTACCAAGCAGATCCCTTATGCTGTGTTTGTTCTCCTTTCTGCAAGGCTACCCATAGAAGATTACTAATGATCTCTTTTTCGTCTTTAAACTAAAAGGGGGGAATTGTGGAACCAGAAGTTAGGCGGGTCCCTGCGAGATGTATCAACCTGACTATAACCGCAATGATAACGCATGCCTTTAGATTCTTTTACAGGGAAAGGGAAGGATCTGGAGCCTTTTAGTACTGCTACTGGTTTTGGTGTCCTTTGTCAACGGTGATCGCTCGTACAACTGGACGCTGATACAACCTCGAGAATCGTGAACACTCCACTCTATAAGAACTCTGGGTGCTCCCTCCTTCAACGTCACGGTATGCCAGTTGATGGGCCCAACTGTACTGAGTTGCTGGAAAGGTCCACATTGTGTCACTGCCAATGCCAAATGGGTCACTGGGGATTCCAATCACCCTGGATAACCACTTTGTTATCCACTCTTTCTGGTCCTCTTCTTATCTTTCGGCTACCTTTAAATTTTGGACCTTGTGTTCTTAACAGACTAGTGGCATTTATTAAGTCTCACTTAGACACAGTAGAGGCACAGTATGTCTTGTTAGCTCACATGACCGACTATCATCACCGATGCACTTAATATTGTATCTTCACTGGCATGGAGGGGGGGGGGGGGAATTGTGGTAGTATAGGGATGTGGCGATGCGGAAGATCACGTGCTCTAACGGAAACATAGAAACCAGGTAGGATACCACTCATGAAGGGCTGGGTCTGTTACTAGTATATAAGTGCCTGTAGCCTTTAATAAAACGCCATTTTGCCTTCCTCTCTATGAGAGTCTGAGTCTGACAATGGACCCTCGGTGTCTCCCGGCATTGCGGCACTGAGGATAGGATATGTTAATCACAACAGCCATCCAGCGAGACTTGGACAGGTTGGAGAACTGGGCAGAGCAGAACCAAATGAGGTTTAACAAGGATAAATGTAGAGTCCTGCATCTAGGTAAGAATAATAAATTACACCAGTACAGACTGGGAGGTGATCTGCTGGAGAGCAGTCTTGTGGAGAAAGACTTGGGAGTCCTGGTGGACAACAAGTTCTCCATGGAGCAGCAATGTGCCCTTGTGGCCAAGAGGGCCAATGGTATCCTGGGGTGTATCAGGAGGAGCATGTCCAGCAGATCGAAGGAGGTTCTCCTCCCCCTCTACTCTGCACTGCTGAGACCTCACCTGGAGTATTGTGTCCAGTTCTGGGCTCCCCAGTTTAAGAGAGACAGGGATCTGCTTGAGAGAGTCCAACGGAGGGCTACAAGGATGATTAAGGGACTGGAGCACATGCCTTATGAGGAGAGGCTGAGACACCTGGGGCTCTTTAGTCTGGAAAAGAGAAGACTGAGAGGGGATTTGATAAATGTTTATAAATATATGAGGGCTAAGTGTCAAGAGGAAAGGGACAGCCTCTTCTCACTCGTGCCTTGTGATAGGACTAGGGGGAATGGATATAAGCTGGAGCACAAGAGGTTCCACCTTAACATGAGGAGGAACTTCTTTACAGTAAGGGTCACAGAGCACTGGAACAGGCTGCCCAGAGAGGTTGTGGAGTCTCCTTCTCTGGAGATTTTCAAAACTCGCCCGGATGTGTTCCTGAGTGACCTGTGTTAGGGTAGATTAGGTTGGAGGGTAGATTAGGTTGTGTTGGGGAATGGCTTGAGAACAAGGGCCACGGCTCACTGCAAGATATATTAGCAGAAGCTAGGCATGAGGCCTAGCCTAGCTGCAGGGACAGGATGTCCTTGAGGAGGAATGCTAGGATAATAATAGGATAGTTTGGTTAACAGAAAGAGGGAAGTTATATCAGCGTAAGACGATATCAGGATGTTTTGGTCAACGGAAAGAGGAGCTATGTAGCAGCTGGGACCACCAAGGGGTGGTCATAGGGAGAGTGTGACTTCTTGAATGGACCTATGGGAAATATCATGAATATGTATAACTTGTGTGTACTCCAATCAGCATGTATTAGTGATTAGCATAATAGTATATAAGTAGCTGCAAGTGTGACAATAAAGGAAGTTTGCCTATTAATCATATTGATTTTCCTGCACTCTTCCCTCGCCATTCCGCAAGGTTGGAGGGTAGATTATATGATCCTGCCCTGGCAGGGGGGGGTTGAACTCGAAGATCTCCAAGGTCCCTTTCAACCCCTAACACTCTGTGATTCTGTGAAAAGGGAAAATGCTCCTTCCCAGCCGGAGCCCCCTACCTTGACCTCCGGCCTCTTAAGGGAGAGTCCCACAAAATTGGAGGCAACAACCTTGCCGGTGAAACCACACCAGTCGCCGGTGCCTACGATAGAGGCAAAGGATGACGGAAACTCAGAGGCAGATCGCGACACCCATTGCCCTTATCCGCCTCTGCCTCCGTCAGAGGCCAGAACACCGAGGGGAGAGGAACAGGGTTCGAGCTGGGAGCAACAGCAGCTTCAGTTGGTCATAGAAAAATTGGAAAAGCTGGAAGCTGCCGCCCGAGAAAAGCCCGCACCCGTATCTGCTGGAGACGGTGGGAGAATTACGGCACTCAATGTGAGCAATCAGGCAAATCTCATTTTATTGTTAAGACCAACACTCTTTTATACAGTTATTAATGAGGCTCATACATAGTGCAAAAGCAAGTTCATTATTGGTTAGGCTATAAAAAGTCAGACCTGCCCAGTTGCTTAT